>VZSE01004120.1:177308-251294 GCA_013398275.1 Promerops cafer | reverse complement strand
TTTTTTTTTTTTTTTTTAAGAACTGCCCATTGCTAAGAGGATTTGGAGTTTTCCCGGACCCAAGCCCTTTGAATAAAGCGAATCACATTTTTTTCCCCTGTGTGTGCAGAGAGGGGGAAGAATAAAGCTAATGCCTTGGTCGTAAACGGCTGAGAGAGAGGGGGAGAGAGAGAGAGAGAGAAAAGAGAGAGAGTGTGTGAATTGTAGTTAACTCTAGTGTGGAAGACGACGACCTGGGGGGCTTCGAATCGTACAGTACTGCTCCTGCTTTTATTGCAAACCTTGCAAAGTGATTACAGTAAAATCAGAGAGGAGGAGGAGAAGGGGGAGGAGGAGGAAAATCCCATCCTATCTACTGAGATGAATCTTTAAAAAGCAAAATACACTGTCCCGTGAACTGTAAGTATATTGCAACTGGAAGGCAGGGAGAGCAGCAGAGGAGCCAGCAGCAGGGTTTTGACCACCAATTGCACCAGTCATGAGACAATAAGTTTCCAGAAATAGAAGGATTTTATAATTGATCACCTGGACTCTCAGCCGCTCTGTTGGTTTATCAGGGGAGTTTATTGGGGGGCAGGTGGGAGTGAGAGGAGGGCGGGGGGTTTCGGTACGAGGAAGATGAGGAAGATGCGGACCCTCCTTCGCTTTGTGCATTGCTGCTGCTGCTGCTTCTTGCTCCTCCTGCCTCCACCGCTCTGGGTCAGCCTGGCAGCGGCTAAGCAGCTCCTAAAGTACCGACTGGCCGAGGAGGGACCCGCCGACATCCGCATCGGCAACGTGGCTTCCGACCTGGGGATCGTGACGGGCTCGGGAGAGGTGACATTCAGCCTGGAGTCGGGCTCCGACTATCTCAAGATCGATAACATGACCGGGGAGCTGAGCACCACAGAGCGGCGCATCGACCGCGAAAAGCTGCCGCAGTGCCAGATGATCTTCGACGAGAACGAGTGCTTCTTGGACTTCGAGGTGTCGGTCATCGGCCCCTCGCAGAGCTGGGTGGACCTCTTCGAGGGCCGGGTCATCATCCTGGACATCAACGACAACACCCCCACCTTCCCTTCCCCCGTCCTCACGCTCACCGTAGAGGAGAATCGGCCCGTGGGGACCCTCTACCTGCTGCCCACCGCCACCGACAGGGACTTCGGCCGCAACGGCATCGAGCGCTACGAGCTGCTGCAGGAGCCCGGCGNCCCCCGAGAGCGCCCCCTTCCCCGGCGGCAGCAAGAGGCGGCAGGAGGCGGAGGCGGCAGCCCGCAGCAGCGTCTTCGAGCTGCAGGTGGCCGACACCCTGGACGGGGAGAAGCAGCCGCAGCTGATCGTCAAGGGGGCGCTGGACCGGGAGCAGCGGGACTCCTACGAGCTCAGCCTCCGCGTGCGGGACGGCGGCGACCCGGCACGGTCCTCGCAGGCCATCCTGAGGGTGCTGATCACCGACGTGAACGACAACAGCCCCCGCTTCGAGAAGAGCGTCTATGAGGCGGACCTGGCGGAGAACAGCAGCCCTGGGACCCCGATCCTGCAGCTGCGAGCCACCGACCTGGACGTGGGAGTGAATGGGCAGATCGAGTATGTCTTCGGGGCGGCCACTGAGTCCGTCAGGCGCCTACTGCGGCTGGACGAGACCTCGGGCTGGCTCAGCGTCTTGCATCGCATCGACCGGGAGGAGGTGAACCAGCTTCGCTTCACAGTCATGGCCCGAGACCGGGGCCAGCCCCCCAAGACAGACAAGGCCACTGTCGTGCTGAACATCCGGGATGAAAATGACAACGTGCCTACCATCGACATCCGGAAAATCGGGCGCATCCCACTCAGGGATGGGGTGGCAAGCGTGGCCGAGGATGTGCTGGTGGACACCCCCATCGCCTTGGTGCAGGTGTCAGACCGGGACCAAGGTGAAAATGGTGTGGTGACCTGCACTGTGGTGGGTGATGTGCCCTTCCAGCTCAAACCGGCCAGTGAGGGTGAAGGGGAGCCACAGAACAAGCGCAAGTATTTCCTCCACACCTCGGCCCCTCTGGATTATGAAGCTGTCCGTGACTACAACGTGGTGATTGTGGCTGTGGACTCAGGCAGCCCCAGCTTGTCCAGCAACAACTCCTTGCTGGTGCGGGTCGGGGACACTAATGACAACCCTCCCATGTTCAGCCAGGCTGTGCTGGAGGTCTCCTTTCCAGAGAACAACTTGCCTGGTGAGAGGGTGGCCACAGTGGTTGCCACAGATGCGGACAGTGGCAAGAATGCTGAGATCACCTATTCCTTGGAGGCCTCACCCCTCTCCTCAGAGGCACCGGGCAGCATCTTCAGCATTGACCCTGACTCTGGGGATGTGTCGGTGCAGGCTGTGCTGGACCGCGAGCAACGTGACACTTATGAATTTCAGGTGACAGCCAGGGACAAGGGGGTGCCATCGCTGCAGGGTTCCACCACAGTGGTGGTGCGAGTGTCGGACCGCAATGACAACGAGCCGCGCTTCATGCAGGATGTGTTCACCTTCTATGTGAAAGAAAACCTGCAGCCCAACAGCCCCGTGGGCATGGTGACTGTGATGGACTTTGACAAGGGCCGCAACGCTGAGCTCAGCCTCTCCATCCAGCCTGGAGATCATGAACAGGCAGCTGGCATCTTCTCGATCGAGAATGACACTGGAACCATTTTCTCCACTGTCTCTTTTGACCGTGAGCAGCAGACCAGCTACACCTTTAAGGTGAAGGCAGTGGATGGGGGTGAGCCACCACGCTCTGCCACAGCCACCGTGTCTCTCTTTGTGATGGATGAGAATGACAATGCACCCACTGTCACCTTCCCCAGCAACAGCTCCTACACTGTGCTGCCACCCTCCAGCAACATGCGCACCGTGGTGGCCACAGTGGTTGCCACTGATGCTGACACTGGTCTCAATGCTGACCTCAACTACAGCATTGTTGGGGGTAACCCCTTCAAACTCTTTGAAATAGACCCGGCTAGTGGTGTGGTGTCACTAGTGGGCAAGTTGGCCCCCAAGCACTATGGCCTGCACCGCCTGGTTGTGCAGGTGAATGACAGTGGGCAGCCACCCCAGTCCACCACTGCCCTGCTCCATGTCTTTGTCAATGAGAGCCTGTCCAACGCCACAGTGGTGGAGAGCCAGGTGGCCCGCAGCCTTCACACCCCACTGGCCCAGGACATTGCTGGGGATCCCAGCTATGAGCTGAGCAAGCAGCGGCTTAGCATAGTCATTGGAGTGGTGGCTGGCATCATGACTGTCATCCTTCTTATCCTGGTGGTGGTCATGGCCCGTTACTGCCGATCCAAGGGCAAGCATGGCTACGAGGCTGGCAAGAAGGACCATGAGGATTTCTTCACCCCCCAGCAACATGACAAGGCCAAGAAGCCCAAGAAGGACAAGAAAGGCAAGAAGGGCAAGCAGCCCCTCTACAGCAGCATTGTTACCGTTGAGGCTTCCAAGCCCAATGGGCAGCGCTACGACAGTGTCAACGAGAAGCTCTCAGACAGCCCTGGCATGGGCCGGTATCGCTCGGTCAATGGTGGCCCAGGCAGCCCCGACCTGGCCAGGCACTACAAGTCGAGCTCACCGCTGCCCACCGTCCAGCTGCACCCACAGTCCCCCACTGCTGGCAAAAAGCACCAGGCCGTGCAGGACCTGCCCCCAGCAAACACCTTCGTGGGCGCTGGCGACAACATCTCCATCGGCTCGGATCATTGCTCCGAGTACAGCTGCCAGGCCAGCAGCAAGTACAGCAAGCAGGTAAGAGCGCTGCACCCCGCGGGCCCCAACGCGCACACACGCACACAGAGCGGGTGAGGGAGCCGGGATGCCCGTCCCCCTGCCTCCCGCACTGGCACATGCACACACCCCGTCAGGTTCAGTGACCCGTTCAGTCTGGTGCCCCCGCCCCCCTCCCTCCAGGCAGTCAGGTGCACAGACCAACACACAGCACGAAGGAAGGACAGTCAGACATCTTTATTGCTATTACTATAATTTTTATCATTCCCTCCGCTTATCAGATCCAGCAGCCAACCATCCCGTCCATGCAGCCGGACCGCGTTGCCCCGCCGCAGGCGTAGCGGCAGCCGGCCGCGGAGGCCGGGGGGTCTGTCGCCAGTCCCGATAGCGAACTGTAAGGCAGCCTGAGATGCCTTTATCAGCCGCGCGCCCGGAGGCCAAACCCGGCGGTTTTGGGGGGGTCGAGGGGAGATCAGGACCCCCCCACCAGGCGGAGCCGCCATCCCCCTCCCGCTCCCCGGCCCCGCCTCCATCAGCCTGTCCCGGCGCTTCCCCCACCGTGATGCTTTCCCAGCCTTAGGGACGTGTCAGCTCCGGCTGACGAGGAAAGTTTCGCCTCGGCAGCCAGTTGTTTCGGGGAAAGGGGGTTGCTGCCTGCCTGACGCTTCCTAAAGCTTTGGGTGAGAGCGGATTTGCAGCCGCCGCGCTGAAGCGTTAATGGCTGTAATTACCGGGTCTTTCATTAAGACCAAAATGCTTAAATAATCTACACAGCCTATCTGCGCTCTAATTTACACCACAGAGATTTGCACTCATGCAGCAGTTGCTCTGAATACACATAAGCCTTAGTGAGTTTAGAATAGCACCTGAGTATTTTTTGTTCCCGTTGCTTTTTCTATTTTTTTTATGCCCCTCTTGCCTATCTCATGAAATTTCATTCACGCTGAGAGGACCTAATTTGCTAGCCCAGCTGCCGCACAGCTCTGCCTGTAGTGTGACTGCCGTGAGACCTCTCGGAGCGAAATGTGCCTTCAGGGGTGCCACGAGTGACTGGCTCTGGTCTCGACTGTGCTGGCGGAGCTCGGTTCAGTGAAGCTCCGATAGCCTAAAACTGGTGATGGTAGGGACAGTCTTTACAGTTCTTGAAATAAGACAGGGGTAGTACAGAGGGGAATCAAACTCCTAAGTGAAAGCTTCCGTTTATTTTATGAGACACATATATACCCTGAACAGAGGTCCCTTTATTTTGGGGGAATACCTTTTGGGTGATAGTACGTATAAGATAATATCTTTAACGTTTTCTCAACAATGCTACACAGGAAGCTAGAGGCACATGAATGCTGATTCATGTAACTACACATCCAAGTATGGAACAGGGAAATTCTGACTAGTTTGACAAAAATGCTTTCTTTTCCACTTATTAACATGCAAACATGGTACACGATGACATTTTTTTATACTTCGAAATGTTTGCTATCTTACTAAAATTTAAGTTTTACAAGTGTTGCCAGTATTTGCACTCTACTCAGAAATACTTAAAATATAGTAGCATAAAACTATTGTGTAAGCCACCTCCTTCAGTCTTTCAGGTCACCAAAATAGTGTGATTGGACTATCCACTAGTGCTTTTGTATATGTGGTTTTGCAAGTGATACAGACTTATAGAATGTTTGACACAGTAGTTTCTGTGCGATGCATTTCATTAAGGCTCTCCTAGAGAGTATATCACAATTTCAGTCTGAGAATAGTCTGTATAAAATGCAAATTACTAAGTTCTTTACCTTTCATCTCCTAAGGCTTATTAAGCACAGAGTAGATGATGCCATCTCAGCAAACACTGGAATAAAAGTAGCAGTGGAATATATGCTAATCAGATATCACTTCTTTCTTGATGTTGCAATTCATCTAAACATATGGATTATAATCTGTTAAAATGCAATTTAATTTCAGTGTAAAATAATTATTTGCATTCTAAGAGTAGGAAAGGTGAAGGAATACACATTACAAATTACTGTTTTGCTTGACAAAAAAACCCCAACTTATTTAAGATTATAATACAGAAATATATTTTGAATTACTTAATATTTCCCAAGGATTTCTGTTGATACAGAATATATGAGAAAACTTAGTAGAACAAAATGGCTTTTTTGCACTTTTACAAAGAAGTGCACCTTGAATTGCTCCATTACTTATGTTGTTTGCTGATAACCAGTTTCTCAGTGTTGATAGTTCTCTTATGTTAAATATTTAGCCTGTTATGAATGTTCACTTATTCAAGTGAACTTATAACCAATATTCTAATGTCTTATCTATTTATTTTTAAATATGTAGAGAGTATTTTCACACTTGTAAAGCATGCATATAAATTGGAAATTGTCCAAGAAAACAGTAAAGGTAGTGTTAAATAACAGACTTTATGGGAGAATCTATCAGTCACAAACCCTCTGTTACCACTTTCCTATGTGTACTTGCCAGCTTGTTGCTGAGTGACATTTGTATACTTTTGCTCATTTTACGTAGCAGTGAGGACCTTAAGGCTTACTTGCATAAACAATATGTACACTTTTCACATCTCTAACATCGACAGTGCAGTATTTCTCAGTTTAGCAGGCAAAACACCTGAGGATTTTTAACACCCAGACCACATGGAACTCTTGTTCAGCACAATTGTTTAGAGAGAAATGTGAAGCAGATGCAGATAAAGGATTCTGATGGGGTGTGTATATCAGATTGTTTCATAGCTCTGCTGTACATGTGGAACAGAATCAGTAGCATAATGGTATGACTGTGGTAGGGAGACTACTTGAAATCTCTAAAACTGCCTTTATTTACTCATTGCCAGGTCCCTTTGTTCTAAGGAGACATTAGACAGTGTATAAAATTTTAGAACAAATAAGTGGATACAGCAGAACATACCTGCTCTAAGTTACTGGAGATGAGAGTGATGCTAATTTCCCATTAGTGTAATTAGAATTGGTAACTGATACTTTCCTATATCTACAATACAGAAGTCAGGAAATAAAGTCTCTACTTACATGACTGACTGGTGTACCCCAGGGAACACAAGTTGTTTTCATTCCCATGACTTGATACTTCATTTTTAAGGTGATGAATTGAATGCTTATATGAGTTTCAAAATACACCCTGTTTGATACAGGACTGTATAAGAGAACTTAATTGGAGAAAACTGCAAACAAATTGTAACTCTCCTCCTTCTGACATCATGTCTTTTATATAAAGTTTAAAACAAAATTCTGTATTCAGTAGACTTCTGGTATTTCACAGTCACTGTTTTTTTAGGAGATCTTTAACAAGTTTAACTCTTATCCTTGTCTTACTTAGCATGGTATTACTCTGAAATATTCTTTTAGCCTCTCACTTATCAATTCTCTCCTTTTCAGTAAGGCACTACAAATATTTAAAACACTTAGTATTCCACAGGTCTAAATCACTTGCCAAAAGTTAAAGCTGTACAGAAGTGTTTTACTGAATGGGGATGAGTTTAAGTAAGTGTTTTTATGCATCACGGATTTAAAATTTGAAACCTCCAGGTGCTGCACATTGCCTGTGAGGAGCCTGGATATTGGGATTTCCAGCAAAGACAGCCAAAGATAATGAAAGCTCAGTGCCTAAGGGGAATCACTTAACAGCTTGGAGAGTTACATACTTAATCATAGATCTCATAATGAATTTTAATTGTAAATACTTGTTTATTTTATCATTTAGTTACAGATATATTTTTATAATATGTGCTTCTCCACCTCTTTGTCTCACAGTGCAAAATAGTGGCATATATGCACTTTTATTTCAGTGAAAATTTTACTAATGAATCCGCATATTACCAGCCACTTTGAAGTATAGGACTTTTAAACACTCTTTATATGTTTATATTTTTGGCCATCATCTTATCTTGGTTTCTTTTTTACTTGCTTTACAAAGCAATGATTATTGGCTCTTTAAAACACTTTAATTATACTGCTGAGGGGTTTTTTGCTTGTTATTTTTTTAAGAGATATTGGTCACTATCAGCGGAACTTGTAGAAACAGTAAAGGAGTTTCTGAGCAGAATTTTTTCTGTACTTCAGATATTGGCTTCTTAGGCAACTCTGTAATTCTTTATGAAAAATCCCAGTGCCTTTTCTCATTGAAAATATATTGTTTAATGAAGAAAAATGTTTATCAAACTAATGTGCAGACACTCTAATCAAAATTATATGCATTTCCTGTAAAGTCTTACTTTCCTGAAAGTGAAATACATAGAAATTTATTTCTGAAAAAAAAAATCCTGTTCAGTAGCCAGTTAATTTATTTCATAAAATTTCAAAATTAATCAGTCTGCTGCAATATTGCAGAAGCATTTTGACTAGTTGGTTGTCATGTATGTCAATTATATCTATAAACTAAATGGATCAATTTCCTCATAAACATGCACATAATACCCAGCAGCCTTAATAGGACCCCAAATTCATCCATTAAGGAGGCGATCAGTTTAACCATACAGGAAGGCATCATCTTTCCTCTTGTTTATGTACAGACACACACACATACACAAAGAGACCTGTCTCAAAAGCTATTTTTTTTTATTCCGAAACACCTCTAAAGAATAAATTTTTTCACAACTTTAAGTTAAGCAAATACACTACAGTATAATAATCATAAAAATAACAATGTTATTGTGGGACTAACTGCCATGTCAAAAAAAAAGAGAACATTGTTATTGAGTATAAACATTTACATTGGAGACTTCTTTCATACATTTAACTTTCATACTGTTTAGTGAAAAGTGTACAGAAGTATTTTCAATTTTCTGTTCTCATTTTGCATTATGTTAAATATTGTGCAATTAGTTTTTAAAAGTGACCCACATTTGACCTTTAGTAGCAAATTATGATGAGAGAGGGGCTAATTAAACATGAAATGGATGTATTGTTGATGCTTTAATTATCTTTATTTAACAGAAAGTATTCCACTGATAAGTGCAGCTTTTATTTTTCTCCTCTGCAGTAAAATCATCTTGTACAGTGCACAAATGACTAAGTTACCACTGAATCATTCTGCACTCCCAGGAGATGTACAGAGCCAAAAGGGACAGGATCTGAGTAAAGGAGGATACATGCTCTGAATAAGTAAAGAACAGTACTATTATAGGCAAGGGGTAGCAAGAAACATCTTTAAAAGGATAGAATCTGATTTATCAACTCAGACAGCTCTCTGGCGTTGTACATAGAGAACTTGGGTTATAACCACGGTTAGCAGCTTTACTGTTGCTGTCAGTCTTTATGTTTCTGAGTGTGTTTATTCCTTTTTAAGTTTTTATTTAGTTTTCTGGTTTTCTAGTATTTGGGATAGTTGCTAGTTTGACCATCAGTACAGCTTTGTTTCATACCTGCAGCTTCAGACTCATTTTCCTTTAGGTATTTTCTTTCAAAACTTTTAGAAAGTTTATGTACTCAGTAGTATGCTGGGCTACTTTGAGATATAAAACTAATCAATTTGGTTTTGCATTAAAATATAAAAGAAAATCAAACTTCAGAAGTAGTTAGCATTATAAGCCAACTAAATCCTTGACAAGCACTGTGAACTCTTCACTATAATTGCAAAACATTTTAGTACTTAATTACTAATCTTAACAAGATTAACATAATTTTGACTATATATATAGGAAATACTGATAGAAGCATATGAGCAATCCAGTACCATATTTAGAAGGCAGATTTTCTAAGCAAGTCTGCTTCCAACAGATATTTAGGAACTATTAAAGTTACAAAATATACTTTTTTCAGTCTTAGGCCATATTACATGTAATATATTCCATGTAATTTTTGTCCTACATTTTTCCATTAAAAAAAAATCCAACCTTTTTAGATGGTTTTATCTCAGCATGGGTTGAGAAGATGGTATTTTTGTATTTTTCTTCCCTGATTTTTCTTTCCTGTAAGAGCAAATTTGTTTTCTGTTATCAGAGTTTGGACTTTTCTTGCATATACTATACATTCATTTTAATCAATAATTGAAATGACAAAAATAGACCAACAGCTAGTCTCAAGGATCAAAAAACCCTTTAAAATTATTTTTATTTTTTGTGTACAAATTTGCATTATTTAAATTTTTAATTAAGTTTGTAAAAGAAAATTCTGACATGCATAAAGGTATATTTCAAGCTAGGACTGACTTATTGTCTTCCATATATTTCAGGAAACAGACTTCCCAAGGTCACTTGTATTTTGTTGTGGTGGATGACAAAATATCCCAGTAAGGCTGGAGTAACTAAGATTAGTGGAGCATCTGAAATGGGTGACAAGAATAAGATTGGAATAAGACCAGAATAATCCATAGGAGATTTTAAACTTTTTAATTTCTTATTTTAATGCAATTTCCTCTATAAATATTTAACTGAAAGCAGGTCATGAGCACAAGTCAAAATCTCAAAATGTGATTACACTCAAGTACCAGTTAGTCTTCCTGAATTATGTCAGTGATACACACTGAAGTTTTTCAACTGTGTGGAGATGTGCTTAACACGAGTCATTTGCTCACTCTTATGTGGTCATTTTCACTGACAAGAGATCTAAAATTAAAATTAAGAACAACTTTTGAAGGGATTAAAAACCCAAGGGATTAGCTGTATATATAACACATAGAAGTAGTGTGGAGGAACAACTTAACATTATTTTTATGAAAGGAGAATATGTAAAAACTTTAGAGTAAATTTTGGGGTTTAGACGTTTGAACAAAAACAATGTTCTGGCCCCATTTAAAACTGTAAGGTAGGTAAAAGTGATGTGATTTTTTTCTTTATTGTTTATACCAGTCAAAAAAAAAATCCTCTCATTAAGGCAGAAAGTTGTTTTGAAATCATTAATTTGTAAAATGGTATAACATAGCCCCAAAAGTTCAGTTTTACTCAGAGTGGATCACAAACAGCATGATTATTAGAAGCTGAAGAAAAGCATTATTTTTTTCTTTCAAAAACTAATTTGCCTTATTAACTACTGATAAGAGTGAGTATATTTTTTAAAGGCAAACATTTTTCTGTTGGATGAGATTTTACTACAGATTTAATATTCTAATGTCTGTGTTTGTAACTGAATGAAAGGAATGTATACTCGCAAATAGCATTCTTGCAGTATTAGGAAGCAATAAAATTGGTATTTATCAAAGTGTTTGATATATGGTCTTTTACTATCTACAGATAATTATGGATAGTATAAAGTTAATTTTTTAAGTCTAGGTACAGAAGGTAGGTACTAGCTGATGCTGAAAATTGCTCACAGATAGAACCAGCATACAGAAATACCGATTCCACCTGCCAAAAATTCAGAGACAATATTTTCTTGCAGTCATGTCTGAACAAACTCCTTTATGGTACCACCTTGTAAGTAAAAAATTTTTCCACCTGACAGCATAAAAATTCCTGAATTACATGGTCATGTGATGATTATGAAGAATCTGCCATAAGCTCCATTAAAATTAGATCCTTGACTGGTGTTGTGGCCAGCAAATATATTGTGTGTTAAGCGTCAAATGTTTTGTCTGTTGTAGCACTTCTCAAAGAGAAATGAGAGGGAGTGCTGTTAATTTATTCTGTCTATCCATGTATAAATGTCAAGGTCTCTTCAGCCCTGGAGAAGTGTGAAACATGAGAAGTAGCCCCTACTTCCTTTGGCTACCAAATCTTGAGAGGAAGAATTACTTTAACACAGAGACTTATCCTTGGGTAAAAAAAGACCCTTCATGAGGACTATGCTTTTAAAGGAATACAGTTTGGGGTAGAATTGTGTCTCTGACTTCAGTGCTGTGCTGGAAAATGAAATAAAGGAAGTTATGGAGACTGTCATGGCATTCTGGTTGTGGTTCAGCTATCCAAGGGTGAGCATCCTAATGTCAGTTTAGGTACCTGAAAGGTCCTGTGCTGTCTGCACAGAGCTGCACACACGGAGTGTATGATGTAAGACCTGGGTGTCTTCTGTGACACTCTGCTGTAGCTGCAGCTCAAGGCCAAACAAAAAAGCGATCACCAAACCCTTTGGTTTACTTAAAGGAACAATATTTAAATTAAAATTAAGCACTCGGTGCATGTAGTGTACTTTGGCAGGGCTGAAAATTATTTTCTCAGTGAGAACTTCAGCACAATTTTCAAATGTGTGTGCCATACACATGCCAATTAATAGAACAGAATCTGCATGTGTAGATCTGTACCTGATCACATATAAGCAATTTACTGAATTTCCATTCATAATCAGACCTTTCAGGTTGATGTTTATCTCAGGTGAAACTACAGGTAATTCCACTAAAGTCAATCCAATTTAACTAATATTAACTGCAGTAAATTTATCAGGTGTTGCAATATGCAGAAAATGCTTCATATTAAAAAAAAATATAGATAGAGAACACCAATTTATCAGTTTGTATGTTAATCCCTTGCATTTAAGTTATCAGCATGTATATAAGTATAATTTGCAAGATAACAGAGTAGGTTTTCAGCATGTATTACATCCAAATGTAAAATTATCCTTCTAAAAGGGTCTGGAAATTATGTGGCTTTAATGACAGTTCAAAAAAGTAAGATTTTAGTATTGAACACATTCTTGCTCAAACTAATGGTACAGCAAGAATACATATGTCAAGCTACCTTTGTTGGACCCCAGACAGGTCATGGTGTTTGTTCATGGAGCTGTGTGTAATCCCTTGTAGGCATATTTACAAGAAAGGCTTGGCCTAAAAGTTCCTATCAACTTCATTATGCAAAACTTTGCTTCAGATGAAACCTGGCCATTTGTTTAGGAAAATTTGCTTTGTTTATTGCAAGTCCTATCTAAAACACTATTGTAAAAGAGAAAATACTTCTGTAGTTCGTAGTCTTTTTAAAGGTGAAAGACAAGAAAGGAAATACAGATAATAAACCAACAGAAAACTAAAACATTAGTTCATCAGCTCCTAATATTTTCACAATATTTTAAGCCCCTATTTTACATCTTTGTTACTCACAACTTTTATGGTTTTGCTGGTTTCAACATACATCTGATCTCATCGTGTCACACCTGCTCTAAGTGAAGTTACATTGTCATAAAATTTGAGTAACGAAATAGTTAATCAGCTTCCTTATCTCCATCCATGTATTCCAAATTGGTTGTAATGACATAACGTGTGTTTTGTGTGATAGTGAGAGAGGATATCCATCATTCTGCTGGATTAGAAAAGTGCTAATTTCAGTGAGCATGTAATTATATTCCAATTGCAGTACAAGTTTACAGAAGGACAGTAATTGATTTACTTGAGAGAGAAATATTTGTTGAATTTTCAAGTAATGTTGTGAGTTCTTATATCAAGGGAATAATTGCACTGGAAACTAGAAATATCTACTTAACAGGGCACTACATGCTCAGCCTCTGAACCTCAGCCCAGATCTTGGGTAAGATCTGTCACACTTTAGTGAATTTAGAAAATTCACTCAGATGGCTCCTCTGAGTAAAATACTGAGTATTTTACTTTTCTTCCTGCAACTTAAGGGCCTGAATTTTAATTGTATTCAGAAAAATTCCATTAAATAAAAATTCCTTTTATTTTAATGGAATATTTCTGAATACAAGTAAAATTCAGCTATTTCTAGAGCAAGCGTTAATTCTGATGAGTAAACGTAACATCATGGTGAAACAGAGCAGTACCTGTTTTCATGGAGTCTTTAAAATATGAGTGTTTTTCCAAGGAATTGCAACACAGAGTCTGGGTCATGTATTTTGCTCAATTTTGTTACTAGGTGCATATGAAACAGAATAGTCTGACATATCTGAACTAGCTACAGTGCAGATGTGAGTAGTACTTCATAGACTGACAGAGAATTACCACCGAGGCGCAGTAGGGGTTTCACCAGCATGTGGGTTTGTCTAATGGGTGGGTTCACTCAAGAGGTTCAGTAACTGGCAGATCCTTGAGCAGACAGGAAATCACTGGGGCTTGGTGCACCACAGTAATTAATTCTCTTTAAATTCACCAGGTCCATAGGTAGAAATGATAGGCATGCTACTAAAATACTTGCTGCTTGTGGTGGTTTTCTGTGCTTTTATACAAGAATAAAAAAAAAAATACACAAGACAGCTTTAGTTTAGAAGTAAAGGAAACTTGTGCAAGTGTTTACAAAATGGCTCTGCACTTTCCATCCTGTGTTTTGCAGAGATCACTCGATGCTTATATAATTTATCCTTTTTTGTGCAACATTGGTTCTTTAAATAATTATTTATAGTGTTGCTAGTATTCTGGATCTTTCCGTTTGTTCTTTAATGCAGATGAGAAGATAAGCAACAGTGTAAAATTTCTATGTGCATCATAAATTAAGATTTTGTTTTCATTATATTGCAAAATGCTTTATCACTTTTGGCCTCAAATTCAAGGAGACTGGGTGATGCTTTATTCAGTTGGCCCTTCAAAAGCTGCTGAATGAATTGAAAATTTATCTTGGACTTTCTAATACTGTACATTAGTGCACCTTTCTAGGAACCTTGAATACTAAATTTATGCATTTTTTTCTATACTAGTTCTTAATGAAATATATGAAGGGACTGAACTCTTTAAATTATACAGTAAACTTCCTGGAGAATTAATGTTACAGGAATATGAAAGGGCTGGCTAAAGCATCACTCTACCAAATGTTTCTAAAAGGCTTTATATATTTATAAGACTTCATGATCTACTATTGATGCAAATTACTAAGGATAAAAGAAAATCCATCTGTTATCAAAGAAAAAAATAAATTAAATAAGTCCAAGGATTTGAAAGACTTAGCATTAAGGACTAAGTATTCATACTTTGTGATGGGTTTATAGTAATTGACAGTAGAAAAGACTTCCTTTTAGCATTTACAATGTAGGTTATTTTTTTTTAAACTAAAGAAAATGACTTCGCCATAAAAGCTTCTCATGTAACATATCCTGTCTCATTTCATAATTTCCTATCCTTCACTGAAATGTCTCAATTAAAATATGGCCTACACCATTTCATGTTGTGTTGGGCTTTACTAGTTTTATTATTACCCTTACGTTTAATCAAATTGTCAGTAGCTAAATAAATAGCATTTCATCAAGAGCTGTTGGTTTTCAATCAGCTAGGAAACAGATTACAGGCCTGAAAACAGATCTAAGGCTAGTGTCTCCAATCTGCAACTAATTGTGCACTGATAATAGCACTGCCCACAGGCAAATCTTACTCGCTGTCCTGATCTATGATAGATTTTCCTGTATGTTAATATTACATCAGATGGAGTCATTTTGTTGCAGTTGCCATATTTAACCTTTCCTTTTTAATTGGAAATATATATTGTTTGGACATACTACCTTCATGTTTAATTTCTGAAAAGAAATGCATAAAAGAGAAATCTCAAGGGAAACATTATAGCCATGCTTTTCCCTTTAGCTTCTCCTCTTAAAAAAATTGCTTCCTTAGAAGATAAAGTACTGTTGATACTTAAAGAAGTACTTACATGTAATATTGCATATTCTGTGGCTTATCTCAGGGACTGAGGAACATGTATTACAAACTGCAGCAGGAAGTAGTGCTTCACTCTCTCTTGGTGTGTGCGGACCAGCTGCTGGGGGTGTGGGTGCCAGAGTTCTCTCTGGATCAATTGCAGATCACGTAGTAACTGTATATAGCATATATGCACATTACATCCTTAAGACATTATAAATATTCACATTTTTCCAGTGTGAAGTTGATGAGGGTGATTATATACACAGCAGCTCCAGTACTGTACCAAGACTCCATCATTTCAGGTGCTTCACAAATACAGAATGCACTGTAAAACTGCTTTTAAACAAGTCATAGATAGAGGGTAGAATAGCAAATACTGCCTGTAGTCAGCACATTATAGTGTTCTGGAAGAAAACTGTCTTCTGGGCTGTGTACATTGTTCTTGTGAAATGATTCCAACAGTTTTAAATCTTTTTTTTTCACCTTGCTAGTTATGCAAACAGCTCTTCACTTTTTTCACTAAAGCAAGTGGGAATTGTTCACTGTCACAAATAATAAATAACAAGAGTACCCGATCTGCAGAGCTTGGAAGTGATAAAAACACATGCTTATGAGTGCTTGAGATTTCACAGCTATTAATTTTGAACTTTTTGATTACAGTTCTGTTTTACAAGAGTAAATGCTGTTAGGACAGCAGTACACAGTGACAGTGAAGGATTATGACAACATGCATTTATCACTGTGAGCTTGGTAAATTCAGTGTAAGAGATGGTCAGAAAAAGCCCCAAACCTGAAGTCATAAAATGTATCTTGCCTTTACTGAAAGTTAAAATAGTGAACATTTTTCTATTACTGCTAATGACCTTTTACAATCTGTAATTCAATACTAATATGAGTATGCTTGAGAAGGTTTCTTTGTGCATAATGAAATGTGTAGCTCTTACCAACATTAGTGAATTCCTTAACATGTACACTGGGGGAATCTAGGAGTTTTGTGCAGAATGCTATTGTATATACAACATGTAATCACATATAGAAAAGTCCTTTAAAAAAGGTCAGCAAATACTGTAGCAAGTTTGCCATCAATAAAAGTCAGAAGGACTCTTCAGACTTTCAAGAATGCTTTAAAGTATTTTTTAAAGGAACCTAGCATTTGAAGTCTAAATTACAAGTTTGTCTAAAAGTACGCTCTCTGACTACTTCTATGTAAATCAAAATGTGGTAGATCATGTCTTCCATTTTGAGATTGCAGCATTCACAGGTAATAGGAGTGTTTCAAATCAGAAACCACATTTTTGGATTATGGATAGAAAAAGGAATTTCAGTAATAATTGGACATCATTCTGAAGTTGTATACTGAAAGAAATTAGAAATTAGAATCCAAACACTTAATCTGTAATAATCTGTAATATTTATGCTCAATTTTTAAAGTGATAACAGAGAAAATAAATCTTAAATTATACAGTGGAAAGTCCTGAATAAGGGAACCAATTGAGTAAAAACATGTCTAGAAATGTTAGTACTTCATTTTTTTTAATCTTTATCATTCTAGGGAATTAATCTTCAGCCTTTCTGAAATCCTCACTGAGCTGGTAATTTTTTTCACATTTTCAGAACATCATCAAAGCCATGCTAATCTGGACCAAGGGCATGTCTCAGAGTCCTTGAATCTCTGAAGAAAACATTTTGCTGTCTTTCCTATTTTTAACATAATCAAGATTCACTTCAAACTTCTATAAAACCTATAGAGAAGACAGTTTGATTATTTACAAGACAAGTGTTATAGGATACAGCCAACAGCTTACAGTTCATCGCAAGATTAATAAGAAAAAATTGCAAATCCAGGAGGCATATGTTCTCACTGAATGTCTGGCTCAGTAATTAGACAATCTGGCCACTGAGTGAGGTATGTTTGTGATAGATTGTAATGTAGATCCCATGTTTAAGGCATTGCAAACCTGTAATCTGGAGGAGGAAAAGGAAAGATCTCATGAGAAAAGGAAATCCAGATTTCTTTTTCCTGTAACGTGAATCTGTAAGTATTTGAGTGAGACTTTTCTCATAGAAAAGGATAAAAGTTGGGGTTCTCTCATTTTTATTTTTCTCTAACTCTAAAATTTTCTTCGTATCTAAGAAAATCTAGTTTTTAATCATTCAGTGCTCTAGATTCTGGCAAAGTCTTTCATTAATTAATATTTGTGTATAACTTTGTCAAGTAAAACTTATGCTCTCTACCTTCCTCATCATCTTCATCAAAAGCAGTGCACTTTTGAGACACTGGGGCAGATAGACAGAAAAATTTCATCTTTCTTTATCTTCTTTATTTGTAGGACTGCCTGACTGCCTACTTATTTTTTTCTATGCTTATATTTGGAATGATTTTGAAGGGACTTTACAGGAAGCATAGGCTAGATAACTACTACTAAGGCAAAGGAATCAAATAATGAGAACCTGTGATGGAAAAATTGCTTTCAAAATAATTTTTCCCAGTTTTTCTTTTGTTTAAATATGAAGATCCTGCTTTAAAAAATCAACCTAGTGAACCTTAAAATATTTGCTTATATGTCGGCTTTATGGAAAGCTGTTTTGAGAGCCAAATAAAATCAATGTGTAAAATTGTTTGGTGTTTTGGACAGAGAACCTTATTGAGGAGGCAGTAGAAAACATATGCTGACATATATGAGAATTTCACTCACATATAACATATCATGGACTCCTATGTTATCTGTACTCTAATCCCAGCTTTGTGTTCTGCATTTATAGTCTTATCTTCCCAGTAGAAGTCTGAAGATTTTTGGATTTTCGTTTCAGTCTCTGTTCTTTCCACCAAACCAGTTTATTTTTGTAGTACTGTAAGAGTCAGACACTTCAATAAGAGATCAAATATGAAAATGTGGAGACTGAATATTATTTCGATTTTGTTCCTTCTGCTGAATTGCAGAAAGTATTGTAGATCTATAAGTATGTTACTATTAGGGTTTTTTTGGTGTTTTTGTGTTTGTTTGGTGTTCTTTATTTTTAATAATTAAATTCTATTCTAAAACCTTAAATATTTGAAGATCTGAGCATATATGATGAAAAGTAAAACAGGAAGACAGTAAAGATCTTCATTTATAGATTTTCCCTGTCCCATGGAATAACAGCATGTCTGTATGACTTCTTGGATATTGTTTTCCAGAAGAGGCGATTTCTTTCTGCTATAATAATAAAACGAAAGGAACAGCAACAAAAAATATCAAAATTAAAAAAAAAAACAAAAAAAAAACCAAACACCAAAAAACCCCACAAATCAACCCAATCCTGCAAAAATGTTCCCCAACTCAGACTGATTTTTGTTTCCATGAATCAATATCTCTAGTCAAATTCACAGCCAGTCTGGCAAACACCTATGGCTGACCTATGCTGTAGAGAATAAACAGAGATGATGTCAGTTTTATGACTAATCCTCTGTCTTTCATGAAACCTTTTCTTTCCAAAAGAGGCTTAAGTATTTCGAGCACAAATGAAATAGTGCCCATGTTCTCTACTTTTCCATAATTCAAGAGCTAGGAAGCCTGATTTGTGAGAAGCTTATTCTGTGACTTTGTGTGTAATTGACAGTGAAGGGGGAAAATGAGGCAATGTTACGCCTTTGCCAGTTCTTTTTAAAGGAAGGAATATACTTACTCATTAATGATCCAAGCTATGAATAGATTCATGGTTTATAGCACAGCCTTAGAGTGAGTTAAGAGAATTTAAGGGTTTATCACACGGTCTTAAAAGAGGCTAAGAGAATTTAAAAGAAAGCTATTCAGACTGGAAAATTCTGGGTAAACATTTACCTATCTTCTTGGCAGTTCATTATTAAATTATATGTTGGCATTTTACAGTCATAGAAAGAAAAGAGAGGTAAAGACAAAGTAATAGAAACACTCTGATGACCTATTATTAGAGTTTAAGCTGAATAAATATTCAGCATCTAAAGTATGGAGCAGAGGTAATAAAAATCATTGCAAACTACTATCCACAATGCATAATACCCAGTAATACAATTTAGTTCATTACATTAATACATGATGTAGTACTGTATGATGCAGTATTATCACACTCTTTCTATGCCCTGGGCTTCAGTTTGTTCGAAGTCTTAGAGTAATTCTAAATGGTAGATGTTTCATGATGACTGGCATATAAATGCATTAATATAACTGTAAAATAATGAAATCACATCAAGGTGTGGAGGTTTTTAAGTTTTTTTTTTTAATCAAATATTCTCATGTGTATTTAAGGGGAGCAGACGAAGTATCTGCATGAGAAAGAATTCATGTGAGAAATACAGAATCTTGTTAACAGCGTGCTGTCATAATTGTCCTTTAACATATGTTCAGGTCTGTCTTATTCTAGACATGCCCTTAATATCACCCTTTTGGTTTCTTGCCCATAGGAAGTAGATAATAGCATTTTTTTGCTTCATGATCATGTTACAAGTTTGAAGAGAGGTCAGTAAATGAACGAGTGTTCTTGTCGCATGCAGAATTTTGTCTGTATTCTAGTCTGCAAGTCAGAGACCAAAATGTTGTGAGAGTCAGGTTCTCTGATGTGGTTGTGCTATACATCCTGAGGGAAGTGCAAAGGAGCACAAATTATAAGGTTACTGTATTCAGCTCTTAGAAATATTGGGACACTTTTTGTAGGATAGTTTCAAATTACTCTGATGAGATGATGTATCTTATATATGTTTATAGAGATGGCTTGCAATACACTATAGTATGAATTGTAATGGATTTCAGCATGTTAACAGAGTTTAAATTTGATTCTCTTGAGAACATAGTGTCTTACTAAATTTCTTATATGTTTTACTTTATTTTAGTACATCAGAATTAAATTCCTATTTTCTGATGTTGATAGTAGTATAATAGGTCTTACATTCTTTGTATGTTCTGTTTGTGTTTGATTATTGGAATATAGGATATTTTATCCTAGAATTAGAACACACTGGCTTTATTTAACACTATTGAAATAAGCTTACTTCATATGAATTGACTGTAGAGGGATAAGGTTTTCAAAATTTCCCTGTAGCAGTCTAACTCTGTGTTCACTTGAAAGACTTAAATAATGGATAGAATTGTGCTTAACTTATATCTGTGAAAGTATTTCAAACAACAGAACTATTGTTACATTCCTATATGTATATCAGACTGAGTTCTCCTGGCAAGAATGAGGTACAAATGCCAATGTTAATGAAGAACATATTTTTTAAAATTTGTTACTTAAAGGTGTACTTTGGCTCTTAGGCCAATTTATCTCACCTCAGCTTGCTGGCCATCTAGCCCAAGTTATTTATCTGGGACAATTCACATGAAGAGGGATAGATGCCTTAAGGAGTCAAGCTATTCTCTCTACTTTAGCTATGTACTGTCTCCTGGACCTCTCTCTCCATTGATCATAGCAGAAGAGCAGTTTAGGTGACTTCTAGGTCACTGATTTGGGTTGAGGTTCCAACTGCCCTGTGTTTTTTCAAAAGCAGGTGTAAGTTTTGACTTTTTTTGGTGGTATATTTCATCCACGCAAATGACACAGACCTATAATAAAAATACTTTAAGGTATTTCTGTATATTTTGACTGTTTGGAGCGTAGAAAAATGCATTTGGTAGTGGAAGCAGGTGATAAGAACACAGGGACTAGGCCTGCTAAAGGAGTGTACCTATGCATCCTTCTGCCCTCTTACCTGTTGCCTGTATGTACTTTCTGGAAATGTGGAAAATGACTGAGGCAGCTAGGAAAGCAAGCAAAATGCAGATACTCTGTAGATATTCTCTCCAAATAACAGTCGTATCATTATTTCTAACAATTGTAATTAGCTCTTTACCTTAGTTATTTTAAGTAAAAAGTATAAATGATGGAAATGCAAGCACTTTTGTGATGGTGATACAAGAGATTGTGAGTTCATCACCACCAGGATACATGCATGCTTTAATTTCACCTCACATTTGCAGAGAATTTTGATGCTTTGCTTTGTCCTCTTGCCCTAGGAAATTTTTATAGTCAGTAAACATCAAAGTTAATTAAAAAGAAAAAAAGACTTGTAGTGTTCGTCACATGTCATAAATAACATTGATGGATTCTGTTCTCTCTGTATCTAAGCCTAGAAAATGAGGAATATGCAAACTGATATACTAGAAAGTATTTATAGCCTTCCTAATAACTAAGATAACATGCAGCAGCCACAGTGTCTTAAACTGTTTTATGTTTTGTCCTCTACTTCTAATTTATCTAACAAATACAGCTTGAACTCTAATAGCCAAGAGAAAATAGCAGGTAGATAAATTGTATATTATGATACAGACTTAGAAGTTGTATATAAATGTGCCAAAGACAGGGATTTTATTTTGTTGGAATTGTAGGAACATTGGATTTTAATAATGCACTGTTTTATTCTTCATCATAGTGTTGGTACTGAAGACTATGAAAGACGTTTGGTAAATTTTCCTCTAAGTTGAGCCTCTTCAGGAAGAAAAAGAGGAAGAATAATGAGTTAGAAATGCTAGCAATGGTCATATCCAAAACTTAACAACAACCACAAACTCAAAGAAATTGGAAAGGTAATTTAAGGAAGTTCTAAGAAACAAAATTCCTGTTTGCAAGATTAACCCTATTTTTTTGCAAAATACTTTGTGACAACTGTCTGTTAGAAAAAAATCCTACTATCCTGGCTTTATGATAACACAATATAGTGTTTTCTTACAATTTCTTCAGTGGTATTTTTATGGTGACTTTATAAAAACACTTTTTGCCACTGATCTTTCTTTACCTTTAAAATACATGATACACTTATAGAAATGCAATATAAAGTAAAAATACTAATGCAGTTGTTCTAACAGACAAAGTTTTAGGCTTGAAAACAGAAGAACTATGGTGTTCTGAGGGTCAGATGAATATATTTCCAAAATCTGTGTCTGTACATTCAAAGTTATGTCCTGTTCTCTCTTTGCTGAGAAACAGCTGATGTTTATGGGATAGAAAAAGTTGTGAGGCAGATCAAGGAGATTCAAGTGAGGAGATAAAAAGTGTGCATTTTTTTTTCCCTAGGAGGATAAAACCATAAATAAACTTGGAAATATTTAATATTTGCACACAGGAATATAGTGGCTGAACAGGGAGACAAGTGGGGCAGGAATTTTAGCTGAAATGGTTCCAAGAGATCCAGCCAGCGAGGATGGATTTGTATGTCCTCGATGACAGACATACAGATGTCTAGCTGCAGATGAGGGCTGTACAGTCCATCAGGGGATATGTCTTTGTGAGGAGTAAGTTGCTGTGACAGAGAGGTCCTTACAGATTCTTGCAGTGTCTAGGATAAGAAGCAGTAACTCAGTACCATGGGTTCTTCTAATAGATTCTGTAACCATTTTATTTCACATAACTTATGCAGGATACCAGGATGTGGTTGCTATATTACAATTGCTTATACATGAGCTATAGACTCTTCATGGCCAAACAACATAATACGTAGGTTGTCTGGACTTTGAATTATCAATTTTAACTTTATTAACCCTTATTTCTTCAAATGTATTCCACACACAGACATGGTTATATTACACAAATCAAGGTCCTCTTATTGGTCAGCTTTCACAAATGTTTTAGACCTAGTCTATGAATTTTTAGGGCTCTACAACAACTCAGACTGATAAAAAGAATTTTATAAACTGTGTAACTACTTCCTGTGACTGGTTTCTCTAACATTACAGGATGTTAATGTCAATCACTGCAAAAAATTTGTTAGGCCACATCTTGGTTCCTGTTGCCCTGGATTTGTCATCTACGGAGACATGAAACAGACAAAGAGCCAGACTGAGCACATAATTAGAAATTTCAACACTCTTATGTTATTAGTCGCTGGTTTAGTGGATTTTGGAGAAGTCATTGATAATTTAGCTGTGCCTGTCTCCAAGCTATTGCCTTAATGCAGGCTTGACTTCTATTTCAGCAAAAGACCATTTGGGGAGCAGTGCATTGCTGATATAGAACTGTTTCTATCATTCAGACTGGGGGGAAGTGACCTGAAAAGTGAAGATGATTTTCAAATTGATTTGAAGAGATATTTTCTATCCCTTTCTCTGATCTTGAACTGCACATATTTTGAAAGGAAACACCCATGTATCAGTGGCTTAGTATTTCTCTCTCCCAGTTTTAAAAACAAAGAAACAGAGTTCACATGTGAAACACACAGAGAAAAATAAAAGGCACAGTCCTACATACTCTGATGAATATTGTGTTTACAGGACCTCAGGTTGATAGTTTTATATGCTGTTTATTCTCAGACTTACTGTTAAATCAATGGAGTTATTTTCAACACCTAAAACCCTGTTTTTCGCTATTTAATGTTTTGTCCAATAATAATCAAAAGGTGATTTTTGTTTGGCACCTCCGATGTAATTCAATAATTTTGTTTACTTTATAGAATTAATTATTATTTTGAGATGTTGAATTGCTATTCTGCATGACAATTCAAATATTAATTATATAGAATTATAAATAAATATATTCAACGGTATCAATCATTAAATATGGTAATAATTGTATTAATTGAATGAGAAAAGGAAAAAATTATATTTTTTTAAGTTTATTACCCTGGATTTTTTCCATTAGCTAACAGATTAAGGAGCTTCTGAGACTTTAGCACCTCCACACATATATAAGCTAGTTTGCATTTATTTTAGTATAACCTTTCAATTCATGCAGTGGATAATTTAGAAGAAAAAAATTATGACCATATCTTTTAGAAGTGTATTAGTTTTATATATTTACATGCATAGAATCATTTTGCCATTTAAAGCTTATTTTTTTTTAATCAAACATGTCATTCATGCAAAATGTGTTATTTTAAAGAAGAGTACTCAAAAGATGTAAACAACGAAGTTAAATGGTTATCAGGATTAAAAAGAGGCATGAGAAATATTTCAGAATAGAGAGAGTCGGAACTTGAATGGATTTGTAGTGTGAATGTTTTTACAGTTGCATTCGACAACACTTATACAATATATAGGACTGAACACTGATGTTACTTGATCACCAGACAGGGTACTCCCTATTTGATTTTTTTTTAATTTGTGGTTTTGGGTTTTTTTTAAGAAGCATGATGTACCAGAGCACAGGGTTACAATTTAATGCACTGATTGATCACTGCTCTTTCATTGGTTGCTGGTGGCACAGTCTTTGTGCAATGCATTGAAACAATTCATTAAATTTCTAGCAACTTAATGAAAAGTGTTATTTTTTGATATTTCTCTGATTTAAAAATTTTGAACATAAAAATTCTCATTGACCTACCTAAGGACACAGTCTGGCAAGGTATATAATTCTGTAAGTGTTTCATTGAGCCGCTGTGAAAGCGATCAGGGACCGAGCCCCTTATGTAAGCGTCTGTCTGCTGCCTGTCGGAAGTGATCGAAATTCGCTGCGATACACTCTGGAGTATCCCATCCTTCTCCAGTAACCCCAGCAGGCAGAGTCCAGTAGAAGAGAACAGCTAACAGAGTATCTGTGATAAGCAGTTACAAATGTCAGCACAGTCTCTTCCAAGTTATCACATTCCCAGAGGATGCCAGAGAAGTTAGTGTATTACTCATTGCAGTTTCAGTATTTATCCTCTCATGAGACCTACTTGGGGACAATCTTCCTTATGTGTTCTGTGTAGTACCCTGCAGTGTAATATCAGTGTAGAATTTTATTTTGATACTATCTTGGTAGAAGAAAGGTAGAGATTTTGCTTTCTTTTAAAGTAACCAGTGATATATGTAATTTGTTTCAATTTCTTTCTTAAAAGTTGACCTTGTACGCTGGGCTTTGACTTTTTTCTCTCTATGCATAAGAACCATGGCATTATTCAGTATTTTAAGGAAAAATACAGGTCACATTTTTACATAAACATGCAGGTACACTGATAAAATACAACGTCTACTTCCTGCTTTTATCCCCAGGTACTAGGCAAGGAGGTAATGTGGCTATGGTTGCTGCAGACATTTTGAAACCTTATTCCAGAATTCTTTTTTTGAGCTTTTTACATTTTTTTTAATGCCAAAAAATATTTAACTTACATATTTTAATTCATAGGATCATACCTGTTCTTTGTCAGACTAGCTACCACGTTTCTCTTACCCTTCAGAACAGAATGACTGGGTTCACACTCTGGATTGGGAATGATTCCTGGGCAGTGGTGCCTGCTGAACTGTGGATAAGCACTCTTGGGGACCAAGTGCTAGTTGGCATCAGCCAAAATTATACTAAAGGTCATGCAGATAATTTAGTGCTATGGATACTCACTTATCAGAAAATGAGAATGTGCCATGACCCTGCACAATTTAGAACTATAAATAATACTTTACTGTCCTCTCAGAAAGCTTTTGGTTTATTTAGTTTATTGCAATAATGGACTTCTTTAAAAATAAAAAAAAATATTTTTTGCATTGCAGCTACATGCCAAGATGCTAATGTATAACTATATTTCCATATGGAAAATAAAGTTTTATGTGATGACTGAATATAGATATACTTAAAAGATCAAGTACACTTTTAAGTGACTGCATTCACACTTTTTTTTAATGCGATATATTTTTTGCATGTACTTAGAAAAATGACTCATAAACATCAGGCTTGGGATTTTGTGCAGACTATTACTTGTAGGATCATTGTTCTTGATTTCAGATCTTAGCTTAAGGAAAAAGTAAAAACAAGAACAAAAAAGCAAAGTAAAGCAAAAAAATACCTATAATATTATGTGGTAAATATGATTGTTATCAACTAAGTTTAACTTGGTTTTTTGAGCCTCTTTTAAAAGCTTAAAAAAGGTGGTTTTGGTTTTTGTTTTTTTGTTTTTTTTTTAATAAATTTTTCTAATGTAAATATCAGCATTGCTACTCTGATTACAGTGTTCTACAGAATCAGGGTTCTTTTGCTCTTTCCAGTATATGACTATTAAATAAAATCTCAAGGGAAAAATAATGCCCACAGCATTTCCTACTAACCACTTGAAACTACTTTTTGTAGGAATATTACCAATGGAACTATGAACTCTAATTCTCATTTCAGCTTAGGTATAAAAGCACACTAGAAAAAATATTCTAAATTTACATTTATATAACTGAAAGTAGAATATGTCCCGTGATACTTTTACATCTATTCCTGCAAAGTGGCAATTGAAACATTCTCTCAACACTAAAAATGAAATCCCTACAGTTGTGTAGGAACTTAAACTCCTGTCGTTGGGAAATACATTATCTCAGGATGGCCATGGGTACCACAAGATGCTGAGAGCAGTCCCTGAATAGAGTGTAAGTGGTGATCAGCAGGCGTCAGTGGTATTGAGTGAACCTCAGGAAATTCTTACAATGTAATTTTATGACAGGTTCTTGTTCAGTTCTTGAGGCACAATTGGAATTTCCCATTGCAATAAGCTAATAAAAATGCATTAGGGTTAATGTAGATACAAAAGCTCTGAAATGGCTACTACCAGTAGAAAAATGTAGTACAACTGCAATTACCAGGGTTTGATGCATGCTTAAATACCTAAGGAAAGAAGTACTAAATCATTTTTTAAGAGAAGAAAAACCAAAAATTCCACTTAAATATCCTCCCTTCACATTCATTCATAGGTGGCTGGAGGGGTAGTACTCAAATTAAGGGGAAAACCATCTGCCCAAATATGAAAGTTTTCAGAACCCAAAATACATTGAGGATTATATGAGAAATAGATGCTGGGAATAAAAGTCCTATTTCAACCTCATAATGGATAAAACTCACAAGAGCAGTACACAAAATACAGATAATTCTAGCTACATAAAGCAGTTCAGTGAGACTATTGTGCTATGCCATTCCAAACCCCGTGATGCTCAAATTCAAATACTTCTGGTTTCAATCAATCTTTATTATCCACTTATGTGCTTGGGATTGATGAAAACAGTTGGCAATGCTTGAAAAAAATGTATCAGGTGTGTGTGAGCTACTAGCCTTTAACATGGTTCATTAGAATATATCCTGAAATCCCTCTTGCCTTACACAAGGACAGGCTGTTGTACACACACAAGTCATCTATCAAATAGCTGGGAAATTGTCTGTAACATGGCAACTGCAGTAGTGATAGAAGCCCAAATGTATCATTTCTTTTTTTTTTTTTTTTTAATGGGAAACTATATTTTATTTCAAATTGCTTGAAATCTAAGAGGTTTTCTTTTTGTGAGAGTTATTCATAATGCATTATATTACAAGCTTTTAACATGAAAGAGATTGTCATGCAATGTAAGAACCTTTATTATGAACAAAAATCTTGACAAAATCAGGGTGTTTTTGACTGAAAAAATTAAGATCACATGATAATACCCTCCTAGAAATTATATTAGGTTTAAAAAGACAAGTATTACACACTGATATTACAAGTAACAAGTATCACACACTGATAAAATTTTCAATAATGCTGGAGTTCTTATGAGGTTTACATCTTTAACATTAATTTATTTTTGTTTAGTTATAGTAAATTACTATAAATGGCCATTGTTGCAAGATGACCCCAGCCAGCAGCCAAGCATCCACATAACTGCTGGCTCCTTCTCCATGGAAGGGGAGAAAATAAAAGGAATATGAGAAGACTTGCAGATTGTGATAAAGGCAGTTTTGCAGGTGAATTGAAATCTGTGCACACAAACAAAGCAAGATAAGGAATTCATTCACTACTCCCCATTGGCAGACAAGTGTTTAGCAACTTCCTCAGAAGCACACCTTCATCACAAGTTGTGGTTTCTCAGGAAATCAAATGCCATAACACCAAACTTCCCCCTTTTCTTCTTTCCCTGAGCTTTTCTTGCTGAGCATGGCATCATATGACATGGGATGTTGCTATTGGCAGATTTAGTCTGCTGTCCTGGCTGTGTTTCCTTCCAGTTTCTTGCTCACCCCGGGCCTACTTGCTGGCAGAGTGGGGAAAAAGTGAAACTTGATTCTGCACAAGCTCTTCTCACCAACAGGCAAAAGACTGGTGTGCTATCAACATCATTTCAGTCACAAATCTGAAACACAGTACCATGTGTGCTGCGGTGTCTCGGACAGTCGCCGCACGGCCATCTAATTATTTAATTACCTTATATTTTAAGAGTTTTTACCAAGGAGCTAGGTGAGCTTTGATTTTCTGACATTTTTTTTCCTCAAGTTACTAAGTCTTAATGATAATTTCATCACAACAGTAATAAAAATTCACCTTTTCAAAGCAGCATCCATTACCTTGTATGGCTCAAATTCATTGTTTTGGCTTGTGCCATGAGGCAGCACAGAATCACAGAAACTGGTGATTCTGTCTCAGAACCTAATGTAGTTTGAATAGCAAAACTATTGGAAGTCTTAACATGGACCTGAAAGTCATCTGGATAAGAATCTCTTTATAAGTTCTCATGAACTCAGGACTGATTGCTTGTAATTACATATACCTACTCATAGCAGAAAAGAGATTTATCAAACTGTTTTTATTTGGATTGATTTGAGGTGTATTTTTTCACATTTATTCCATGCTAGTAGCTGCTATGTTGTGCTGAGTAACATCTGCAAATAGTTATTTCTGATGTTACATCAAATGTCAAATTGTATCAAATGTGATGATAGAATCTTTTATAACAGAGTTCCTGAAGGCTTCTGTATAACCTATAGTTGAAGAGAGAAATATGTTACAATCATGGAGAAAAATAATAAAGAAAATCTAAAAGCATGATATATGGATATCATGCTGGTATGGATAGACGACATGATATCTCAATATGTCACAATGCTGTCTATAACCATAGATGAAGCTAAATGCATAAGACAGCATGATATGTTGTAAAGTATGCCAATATTTGATCTAGTAGAAAAGGGACAATTTATTTACGTTCAGATGTTCCATATTTTAGCCCCTGAACATTAAAGAATGAGCCTTGGAAACCATTTGAGTAGTGTAAGTTGTTTGTTATTGTTATTGTTAACAGAGGCTTTGTTTTCTGAACTTTAAAGATAAACTGACTTTAAGACACATTCAGACAAGCAATTCCACTTTGACTTAAACACTTCCAAAACAGATATTTTTGTTTGAATTATTGTTTTTGTTTTGTTTCGGTTTGGTTTTTTTCTTGTTTGTTTGGGTTTGTTTGTTTGGTTTGGTTTTTTTTGTTTATTTGTTTTGGGTTTTGTTTGTTTGTTTGTTTGTAAAGGAAACCATTTTGACATAACTGAGTTGAGAAGTGAGTGCACATATGGTTCTTCTGTCAAATGTGAGGAGCTTCTTACCTCCAACAGGAAAGAGTCAGGAGAAGCAGCTGGTAAAAACAGGGGTCAGTAACCTCCTGGCCCAGAGCAGCATGCTTAATTGTCATCCTGTGGGAGAGATTTCAAAATGCACATAAATGTAGAAATGGTGTCTGAGGAAAAAGGAAAGGAAATAAGGGACTGGATTTTAACTGGGTATCATGCTATAAGTTCTTTTTTTTTTTTTTTTTTTTTTTAATAGTTCTGAGAAATTTGAAAGTGTTAAGATGGCTTGTTGTATAGATGACTGCAATGCCTGTTTTTGGAAGCTTATCCATGTTTCTTTTGAGTCCTCTAATTGTAGAAGTAATAATCCAGTTAGGCTTCTTCGAGGAGGATTGTGAAAGAACTTATTTTTTTCAAATGTTCCTAAATGGCATGTTATGAACATTGGATGAATTTGTGGAATAGATTTCCAAACAAAAATAGCTGCCTGAAGATCATGGCAGCAAATCACAGGACTGATAGAGTAAGTGGAGATCTATATTGAAAGGGTAGTCATACAAAATACATAGTTGGACTGTTTTCCCCCTGGCTGTAACTATTAGCTATGAGAGAACCAATAACTTTACGAAATTCACAAATGAGAAGCCATAAAAATCCATTCTGTTTATGTTTACACTACCTAAAAGGAATAAGGGGGAAAGGCTAATGGAATGTATATTAAGCACATGCACATGTCTTTTTACATTTGATTTCCCTCATAAATGTTTCTTCATTAAGTGGTTTAGCTCTACTTTTTTATACATTTAATATAAGGTAATGGATGCTGCTTTAAGTACTTTTTCTAATTTGCTTTGGCCACAAACTTAGAAACTCAAAATGAACAGGAGAGGCAAGGGAAACTTTGATGCTACCTAACATATTATTTTTTAGACATTTTTGTCCAATGGTACAGAACTTGCAGAAGCATTAATGGTGTAGTTAGACATCTTGCATCTAAATTCTTCAAAATCTCTAAAAAAAGGAACATTCACTGTCTATCTAGGCAGAGTGTAATAGAATTTATAACTGTATTTTTTTTCCTAAAAGCTTTGCTACTGCTGTTGTTGTGATATTCTGTGCTGCTTAAGAGCACTTCACCTCTGTCCCTAAGCTGCTCAAGCCTTCTTCAAATCTGGAGGTCACTTCTGTTGGTTTTCTTTTTTTTAAATTTCTTTAAGTGCTTGAAGCAAACAAAAAGTGATTAATGCAAACATTTGACTGAGAGAAAAAAAAAAAAATGTGAGAAATAGGAAGCATTTAACAAACAGGAGACAAAAAGGGGAGTCAGTGAATGGGGTGTGAAGAAGGCAATAAATGCCTAAATCAGCATATTGAAATGGTAATGTGGAAACCAGGGTAAGGTAGTTTCAGTTTTACCTGTCCTTAGTATACACAGAAAAAAAATTGGCATTGTCCTTTTCTAACAATTTGGAGAATCTTATAAGTGTTTTGTTATGTTTTGATAAGGTTGCATCAAGAAACCTTTCACAGGCTTCTAACTGTTGTCCTCTGGGGTCTTTCTTACATGTCATATCTGAGACCAGATGCCAATACAGTCAGAAAAATTCTAGTGCTGAGCAATGCTTTTTATTGTAACTGAAGTCTTATAATTTCTGAATAGAAAATGGGTTTCTCAGTATTCTACATACTACCATTCCTTTTCCTGCATTCCCAATGTGGCTCTTTTCTACACATCTTGGCTTAACCTTCATTGTTATTCTGCTCTATTGTTTGTTCCATTGGAACAACTGCTGTCTGTGAGGCAGCATAAAATGTAATTTGTTATGTATTTGTGATTTTTTTACCTTTTTTTCAGTGCTACAGTTCTACTATAAAGTTAGTCTATGGATTTGTCAAGGTAATTTGAATTCAAATCCTGCTTTCTTCCTGGTGCTCACAGCTTTTCCCTGTTTTGAGTCATCCACAGTTTCCACAGGAGTATACCATTATTCAAGGTTTAAGAAATATTGAGCCAAATCCAAGAAATATTCCTATAGCATCTCATTTGCAGTTTCACCTTTTCCTGCCAGCAAAATGTGAATAGCTACCTAATGGCATTTTTTTCAGTTAACTGAATATCAATGCCATGGAGAACACCAATACTGTGGTCATTTCATCTGGGCAAGTTGATATGGAACCTCTAGTCTATATCCTTTTTCAGTCACTTAAGATTCTTTCAAAACTGGCTTTAGATCAGATGGTCTTTGAATAAACAAACCTACTTACAAAGAATGACCCCTAACCAAAATAAATTAAGCTACTACAACTCCTAGAAAATCAAAATCAAAACACCTCCCAGAAAAGAATGACAGTCTCATATTTTTGTATTTTCACTTCTAGTCAAGTGAAAATCTGAATATTCTTTGAAAAAATGTATGTATTAAATTTAAAAGAGTATGATTTAAAAACACACTAAATACCAGACGCAGAGACAATTATTAGATACTGAATACATGGATTATGTTGTTGTCATACCCTAAATGGGGATATAGCAACACAGCCAGTTTGTTTAGGTAGTAATGGCAGTATGGAATTCAGAATGAACTGCAAAAAAAACCCCATAAAAATACAAGTTCAGTGTTTTTGTAGTTGCACACAGCCTACACTGCTAATAAGTTGGTTAACACTGGAACTAAGCTGGTTCCATTACCTACACAATCCCATCTCACTGGGCCCTGCAGTGTAAGCCTACCTGTAAATCACAGGGAAAACTCCGGAACTGCTGCCAAGCTTGGCAGCCACAGACACACTGGCCTGATCCTATGGGCCAAAATACTTGCTACTGCTATAAAGTCTATTATTATTCATCATTAGTTCAGTCATATGCTTTCCTGCTGCTTCAAACTCTTATTTGTTTGCTTCTATGAGTTTGAGTTCTTCGAATGTTGAAATACTAACTCTGCATATAATAGCTGATAGTGCATTTTGTGTTTCAGCCATTAATCCAGTGGTCTGGACTTGCTAATTAAATCCATCTGCATTGCTGCTTTTCTAAACTTAGGAAAGCAGGAGTGAAGTAAATCAGTGTAGCAATTCTAGTTTCTTCTTGCCGTGGAGGTAGGCACGTCATTGCTATTACCTTGGTTAATGCAAGGCTTCCTTTCAAATTTGACTTCTTGTAATGGAAGCTACAAAGAATGAATTTATTTCTTCATGGGTTATGCTCATGGACTTCATGACTCAGTTGCAATTCCTAAAGGAGACATTATATTTTACTTATTATTTTTCTTCTCCTTCCCTTCTGAAGATTTTCATTGGCTTCAGAGAGAGATCTTAATGCTTTTACAATTTGTTCAGTTCTTAGCTGGGAGAGAAAAGGGGAACAAGAAAGAGTTTTGCTGTTTGGTTTCCACATAATTTTTGCTTTGCCATTTATTCCATTATCAGCCTTTGTTATTCTTTACAACTCTTTTGAGCAGGAAGTGGCTGAAGGAGAAAAATCTGACTGAGAAGACTTTAACAAAGCTGTTCATGGAAAGAAAAGGGAAAGTAATATCTGCTTCTAGAGAGAAGAGAACCATACTATGGAGATACCTCAGTCCTGTGTGTACATACATATGTGATCAGGATATCAGTATATCGCTCTTAGGCGTCAGCTGAACCCTTTGCCAAAATGAGGTCTTAATTCATGTGGGCATGTGTTTGAAAAGTAGTTTTCAGAATAGAATTTTTTTTTTTTTCAAAATGACATTAACCTTTGGGAAATCATCTTTGATTTTTAAGTTCAATAGTAGAAAAATTTTTCATTTAGTATACTTGATTTTTAAGTTCCATTAATAAAATGTGATTTCAAAGCAGCTTTCAAAAATGCTGCATAAATGTGTTCCTTTACTTTTTTGTTATTCTTTGAATAAATGCAACTATTCTTTTATATTTTGTATTTCATGATCTACTGAAACAACATGTCTAAGATTTGTTCAAAGAAATAAGAAAAAATACTCACTTTGTTTTATTTAGAAGAAAATATGCAAAGATTTCCTCATTTGCTCACAATGATAATTTTCACTTACTTTTTCCACCTTATTTCTCATATTTATATGAGTCCATAGAATAATTACCTTGATTTTTACTCCATTTGATTGGACAACTCCTTTAATACTTTTATTAAAGTGTAATGTTTGTAGATGAGTGAAAGCATTCAAATAAAATGACCAACAACTAGAAGGAATTCAAAGACCAGAAGAAAAGCTATTTTGAAGAAAGAAAGTTATTTGCCATATTGGCATTATTTACTTATTTCTGCTTTTTCATTTGAGCATAATGCAAAATTCAAAGTAAAAATGATATAATTGAGGAAAGAGAATTTAAATTAAAATTACAAAATTGCTAGTTAGAAAAAAATAGTTTATAAAATAAAGTTGCATTATGCTAGATCATTAAAAGCTTGCTTTTCAGGCAGATGAATAAAGACAATTCTCACTACAATCAGTGAAGAGCAGTGGGTGATTAGTGCCTCCAAAGATAACTCCTGCAGGCTAGATCAGATCCATGTTAATTGTTAGGATGAGAGAATTAGAAAAGGAAAAATATTCAGAGTTGAAGGAAGAGCTGTTTACTCCAGAGGGCTGTACCAGTCAGCTGCTGTGTATCCCATCTACATTAGAGTTTACTGAAGGGAATTTCACAGTGAATATTTTTTGTATAATATATTTTATTTTAAAACATTTATTAAAAAGGATTTTGGAGCACAGCCTAAAATAGGGATTAGATTTTAAAGTATTTTCTGTATGGAACTGGGACTAGTTTATATTTTCAGACTGGGGACGTAAAAATTGCTTCTTTTTGTTAGTTGAAGAAGCAGTTCAGTATGCTGGAACTGTTCCTTAGGGAGGATAAAGAAGCAAGTGCAGACTCCTGGCTGGAGCCCAGCTGCCTGTTAGAGTTCCAGAGCATGTCCTGATTCACTACTATTTGTTCTTCTCTCACTTGTTCATTCATATCCTTTCCACTGAATCATGAAACAAGAAACTGTGAAATCTTTGGGTCAGTGGATTTTGGTATAGTCTTAGATCTCTAGGCATACTGTGACTGAATGTAGTTGACAGTGGGTTTAGTACCGTGTTTCCTTAGAGCTTTTTTTCTAATGTGGGCAGTACTAGGTAGCAGACTTTTTGTGTCTAGAAACACTGAACTGAAATACTGTCACTGATATTATCAGCAGTTTTTCCAAAAATACTAGCACTGTAAAAGAAAGGATAAATAAATACTCCTACATACATTTAATGATGTATTTATAAACAAGATTTACAAAACAAATATTTTTAAATCTATTTTGTAAACTATATTCTGATCCACCACTGCATGAAAAGAGTAGCTCAATTTTCACAGTGCAAACTTTTTTATTTCTCATTTGTCTGTGACAGTAGTCCACAGGATTTGGTCTGTTGCTGGTTGTGGTTTAATGAGGCATGGACCTATAGAACTTTGCATCTGTCTGAATCTAAAAAATAATTCCTTGCCATTATCACAAAAATCTTGAATTTAGCATTTGAATACATGTTTGAACAAGCAAGTACATAGGTTTGGTTAAATGAAAAAAGAGTTGTTTTCTTAATTTTCTGGTTGCTAATGAAATAGATGTATAAATGTATAGAAAACAGTAGGTTCTTAAAATAGAAAGGAAGATAGGTGAGGAAAGTCTGGATGGCTGGTATTTTGAGCCTTAGGTCTAATAGGTTTCCAAAATCTGGTCATGTTTTCTTGAATTGTCATTCTGTTGGACTCTAGAAAATTCAGAAGCTAAGTACATATGGGTAAAAGGGAGAATGAAATAGTGTGATACTGCTTCTGCTTCCTGAAATCACATTAAATTTACCGTTACTTCATACCCAGTCCACCTTGGAGGTCTGATTCATGGGCATGAATGTCTAACTTTGTGACACTTGGCACCTCTGTCTATCACTCTGTTGCTCATGAGCAGAGGAATTACTCATGCAGCAGTTATTGGGTCAGTGCAAGTTGAAGCTCAAATATTAAAGAATCAGTGCTCTTTGTCCTCACTATACCAGGTTGCAAACTGCAACTGTTAGCTACTGCCTCACAAAAAATTTTGGTTTTCTGGGTGTGGATGTAGGTATCTGTGAGGAAGCAGAAAGGTGGAGAGCTGAAGCAAAGATCACTTCTATCTGTCTCCAGGAAAGCTGTTCTTTTTCTTGCAGCAGAAGCTCTCAGTTCAAACCCACATCCAGTTGGAAACATTTGCTTGCTACTTAGATTTGCCAGTTGATTTTAAGACAATGTATTCACCACACACATACAAAAAAATGCTCAGAGAAAGTCTGAAAGAATGTAGAAGGTAGCAAGTTTGCAGCCATAGAACAGACTTTTCTCTTTATCCCTCTGGTAGGCACTTAGTGCCAGTGCAGGAAATCACCTTTCTGCTCCTCTTCTGCATCAGTTTGGCTCCCATGTAATGTCTAACATGTAGCCCACAGTGGCTTGCTCAGCACTGATCTCATGAATTCAGTTTGGGGTTGAAAACAGTTTTCCAAGTTTAAGTTTATAGTTCTGTTACTCTGAAGTCAAAATTGGTTTTATTTTAGTCTGGTCCAAAGGCATTGAAATCAAAACCATCAGAATTTTCCAGAATATTTACACTTTGGGTTTGTCTTTTTGGTTGGTTTGTATTTTATTTGTTTTTTTTCTTTGTTTTTTGTTTTGTTTTTCTTTTTTCTAGAGTGAGTAAGACAATTATAAGAAATTCAAAGTGCTCTTGGAAATCTCTAGAGGTCTTTTGAGGAGTTCAAAGAATCCTTTGGGTACTGAAATAAACTCTGGCTTTATAAACTTCTGGGTGTTTAATTAGTACTCCTTTCTTTGTTCCTGGTTTGCAACAAAGACTCTTTGTCAGCTTTGGGTTAAACTATTATTGAAAAGGGTGTGTTAATTAAACAACTTACTTATTTCTAATTGGCAGAAGTACTCTTGCCCTCCCGAGACTTACAGCCAAGCACAGCAATGTCTGCTAAGAGATACCCATGAGCTGGTGAGAGATGCCATAGAAAATATTAAGACATCCAGGAAAAGCAGCAATAGAAACAATCTTGTGTGGGGAATGTTTCACAAGAGACAAAACATGGATATTCCTATTCTCAGGGATCTTCCTATTTTTTTAAATTTTTTTTCTTTTCTTTTTCTTTCTTCAGAGTATGCAATTTGCATGACTTACAGTTAAAACCCATTATTTGGTGGGACATTTGCAAAGACATTTGAAATTTTCAGGTTCTATTGCAGCATGTAGTGGCAATATTCAGCTTTTTGGTTTTTTTACGTTTTTTTTTTTTTTTTGTTGTTGTTGTTGTTGTTGTTGTTGTTGTTGTTGTTGTTGTTGTTGTTGTTGTTGTTGTTGTTGTTGTTGTTGTTGTTGTTGTTGTTGTTGTTGTTGTTGTTGTTGTTGTTGTTTTGTTTTTTTTTTTTAATCTTTGCTTGTTCTGCATGTCATTGGTTGAGGGAAAAAGAGAGCAGCCTCTGAGATGGAATGCAATGATTTCACAGAGCAAAGCTGCAGCATTGCCTCTTTTGAGGTCTTTTTTTTTCTGTTTATGGCCACTAACGTATTAATGGAAAGCCCTACTGATAATCTCCTCAATTTAGTTAGTATTATGAAGATAGCCAGCAGTTGTGTTGACAGAAATAAAATATGTAAATATTTTAATATGTAATATTAAATTATTATGTACATATGTAATATGTAAAACATTTACATACACTTTTTTACATGCAAGTGTTTGTTACAACTTCAATACTGATACATTTATTATCTCACATATATAAATCAGTTGGAGAATCATATATATAAAAATATTGAAGAATCCCATTTTTACAGCAGTATTTTTTTGTATACTAAACAACACTAAAATTCATAAGAATCCAGTTTGAATTTGCTAATCTGTGCTGGTCATTCGCTATTTAACTGAGAAAATAACTAATTTTCATATGGATTAGGAAGACTTTATTTTATGAATTTAAGTAGTTAATGTACCTTAATGTGAGTACTGAGAACTATACATTTTTATATTTGACAAGGTCTAGGAGATATACAGGAATCAGGTGTGCATGTGTGTGTTTCTGTGTGTGTCAAATGTACCTAGCTTTGAAATCAGAGGTTATAGAAAGACAGTAATCTTTACTCTGCCAGCTGCACAGCAGCTTAGGAAGAGGTTTTAAATTTTTTTTTTTTTTTAATTAAACATCAAAGTAATCTCAAATTGACCAGTATGTTTTGCTTATCCAAGGGTGGAACACAAATAATCAACACTTCTTGTCTTAGATTTGGAAAATATTTTTAAGATTTAGTTGGGAGAAAATTCTGATGGGTTTATCTCATCTGCAATTTTCCACTGCTGTCAAAAAGGTCAGTAACTTTGTCTTCACTTCCTCATAATGTGCTGCAGAAGCATTTTTCAAAAAGTAAGAAATTGTCTTGCCTCCCTTACAGTAGTCCCAATATTTAGACGATCATATGAGAAAATGCATGAAGTAATCTTTAGAAGAGCTTTTTGTACCTAAGATTTGAGATATTATTCTTTGATTATACTAAAATTTTTATTTTGGGTTATATTTTTTTTTATCCTATCCTGAAAGAAGATTTCATCAAGGGCTGTGTGGGTTATGATCTGGGTGGGAAAGAGCTGCAAAAAAATCTTGAAAACGAGAAGCAGAATTTAGAGCTGTGTGCACACACAAGTGTCCTCATTCAGAAGGGGATGCCTAAATGACTTTTAACTTGTTTGTTTACTTCCTATGTTTGACTGAGTGAAATTTGAAAAAAAATAATTTATTTACCTAGGACTATTTCCTTCTTAGTAAGAAACTTGAAATTGATTTTAACTTGACATATTTCTTCACTGAAGTAGTACAAAATCTTTGTCTAATAAATGCATACAGAGGCTTTGTGGCTCATCAGGGTGCCATGACATTCCAGTGTATTGATTCTGTGGTGTTAAAGGGTGACATATTTGGTGTTAACGGGCCATCAGAGTATTGGGATTTGAACTGTACACAGTAAGAAGCACTGACTTTCCTGTAACATGACAGGCTTTCTAAAGCAATAGGAGTAGCATTAGTGTTGCATAGTTCCTCATGTATAAACTTCAAACATTAATAAGATTTTTGTATAATAAAATTAATAAAATCAGAAAATACTTTTAAAATTCTGAAAATAAAATTTAATATTTACTGTTTTGTAAGAGCCACCACCATTCTGCATTTATTCATTTGTAAAATTTCTTGGCATCCAGAGTTTAAAATTCACACTTGAAAGAAACATTTTATTTTATACTGTGTTTCATTTGGTTATTTTTTAATATTTTTTTTCTTCTACAAATTGTAATGTGTCTTAGGTAAAGATTTTAACATTTTTTTAGTGTAGTTTTTAGCAGCATGCAGGATTTGTTTGCATTTCATGTAATGGCTGTTCTATTTATACTGGAGGCTAAAGACACCTCAGTGTAAAGTTGTTCCAGTTTTATGTTACCTTGCAGGGTATCAGATACAGACCAGCAGATACAGACCAAAAGAGCATGTGAACCACAGGAGGTTGAAACTGAGCATCTTCTGGTTTCCTGTCTTTCAGATGAAGTGTTTTTCAGTTTTAGTGACCTGGAGTGTTTTCTTTGGAAATAGCATTTTGATTATCTTTTTATTTTATAGAGTTGATTATAATTATTGTGAAAAAATAAAATCAGCTAAGTCAAAAAAAAGTGAGCTAATTCTATCATCTTTGGAAATTAATCAGATTTATGGTTTAAAAGAGTCTGTAGGACTCAAATTACAGACGTTTACATATTCATTCTGTTTTGTATTTGAATGCCAGTTGTCCTCCAAAGAAATGTAGAATGTATTTTATATCATGTTTGCTCTGTTTTCTGACATAAGTATTTTGCTTAAGCAGATTTTCTAGGAAGTGACAGCGCTGAAAAATTGGACACAATGACTGTTGGAAATATTTCAGTTCCCAGCAATCTAAATAGTGCAGAAGGGAGGAAATGAAATATCACCACATTTTAAAGATGACAATTTTGTCAAAGATTGCTTTTCACTCTTAAAACAAATTGAGAAAATCAAGTAGATCTAAAATGTCTGCACTCACTGAGGATACAAAACCTTTTTAGTACCTTTTATTTTTTTCCTTCCCCTCTCTCTCTTTATAAGCATATGGTAGAACAATGACTTATTAAATGTAAAACACTCTGTGAGTAGCATAATTCTTCTGGTTTAATTGTTATCTTTAAATAGTTTTGAATCACAATAGGCTTTCATGAAACATAGTTACATAGAGATAATCTATGTAAAATTTGGTAAAATGAAACTGAAATTAAGTCTTACAGTCTTCAGAATTATATTTTGTAAACAACTTCAGAAGAATATTTTTGTCAGGTCTGGTTTTCTAAACACTTGGTTTCATGGGCTCCTGCTGCACTTCTGTGGATCATGAATCAGAAAGTTGGTCTGGCCTGCTTGTTTCAATTGTTTTGAGTATTAGCAAGTATCTACAAAGGCAGGTTTTGTAAATATGATCTTTAAAATAGGAGAGGGGGAAATGTTTATTGAGCATGGCTCTCCACTTGAGCAGATATAAATGCTCATGATGAAATTCTTGTTCATCCTAGTAGCAGCAGGGTAAATGTCCAGTGTATGTTTCTCTTCTGCTCCTTTTAAATGTGGCATAAGAACATACTGCAAGGGTACGTTCCCTTCACATTTAACTCAAAAGAAATAATTTGCAGAAAGACTTTACTGAGGTTTAAAGTTCTGTTGAGAGTGGAACGCACTATCCATAAAGTAAAAGCCCTGTGTGCTACCCACAGTCTGTGCAGATACTGACAAGGAGGCACCAGAGTTCATGCTGCTGCTGTTTTCTTCGTGTTCTGCAATGGATTGGTCTTATTTGGCAATCTGCTCCAACACAGCTTAGCTATTGTATTATACGAAAACCTGTCAAGATATTTTCCTTCTTTTCAGTCCCCTCTACAATGCTGCAAAATGAATTTGCATTGTTTTAAATGTAGCAGATCCAAACAAAAGATCTACAGGCTTGGATTTCTCAAGTTTGTGCCTGATACACAGAAGAGACTGAAGTATTTTTCATCCTACAAAGCAGAGGGTGTTTATGGACCTACACCTTGTATTTGTTTGTTTCTAGGAAAGCCAGAAGTTGGAGTAAAGCATTAATGTTTTTTCCGTCAGATGTGTTACATGAAGTCTTTAAGAAAATGTCTTTGAAGGTCTCCCAATTCCTTCAAGAAGTTAAGCCATTATTTAGAAATTTCTCAAAAAAATTCTGTTTGTGGGCATCCAAAGGAGGACTCAAGTTACAAGAAATAACTACTGCAAAGGCATCAGGAAAAAGGTTATGCAAATTTTAAGATGAAATCAACTCAAGAGTCTTGCTATTTGAAGAAAGAGACAGAGGCCTTTCATTTGTAAAATGCTCCACAGTGATGCAGAAAACCGATTAAAACATGCATGAAGTATACACTCATTTTTAATTTCTGAGACATCCTTCTATTTGAAATAGAAACTCCCACACATGAATATCTAGAATTGTAACCTATCAGTCTTGGCTGGTGTATTCTGCTTGCCAGCCAGGCTAGACACAGTTTCACTGGTGTACATAAGTCTCCTGAAACTTAATTGGAAATACATCTTTTGTTGTTCATCCCCCCTCCAAGATATTGGGCAGCCATTTTAATGTGTCTCACTCCTGAGTACTACAGCTGGTAACATTCTGAGTAGGGGCAGCCATGTAAAAATAAACTGGACTATCCTTCTGAAACTTACCCGGACAGAGAAAAGCCTTTTCCCTCTGCATATTAGATGTAATTTAATGCAAAAGAAGTGGAGAAACACTTAAGACTGATTTTGGTTTCCCACAATAAAAATTTTGCTACCTCGCTAGAAAAAGATGCTTTTTTATTTTTGATCAAATATGAGAAAAAACCCAACCCTAAACACTAAAATAAACCAGTTTATGGTGTTAATTTAGTACTCCCATGTACAAAATCTGTACATATATTAATTGGCCATGAGGAATTCATGAGCAAAAGGATTAGTAGTTACCTAAAATCTGTAAGTGTGTAAATTATGGTATGTTTGAATCACCAGAGTGCAATCTAATGTGAGGTAATTCGAGTGATCTTACAAATATTTGAATGTAACATTTGTTGCTTTCCACTGTTCAGATATTTTACATGTGAACTCTTAGCGTGACAGCCCAATTTTGATATGTGACTTTATTTCACATGTATAACCATTGTCAAATCTAGCTTTATTTTGGTCATTTTAGGTTTAATTTAAAAGTGTCTAAGAAATTAAAGGTCACATCACTAAATGCATGGTTTTTTCTTATGTTTTTCTTCATTCTACATCATATATTAAGATAGAAATAACTTTCTCTGTTTCCATTAACAAAAAGTGAATAGAGAAGAAAAAGAAATTATTTACAAAATACTAAAAAAAACATGATAATTTGACAGACTTTAGTTAAGCCAATCTACCATAGTGCACTCATAAGGCACACTATAAAATAAGTTCTTTTTTGTTAGGAAACACCATACTTCTTGATAAAGGTCTTCAAAAGTTGCAAGTGGTTTAGAAGCATGGAATTTATGTTTCCTTTGAAAGGAAAGGCGTAGATACAAAAAAAAAACCTTCTTGCTTTGAATTTAATTTTAAGAAAGTGAACAGCTGACAATACAAACAGGTTTATGGTATTGTTACAACAATTTCGTATTTTGCATACATATAACATAGCATCTAAGAATAGCTCAATTCTTTATAAACATAGTTTATCTTTATGATGCTTCCATAACATAAGTAATTATTTAGGTGAATTTACAGACTAACAGAGAATTTGTACCTTTTAAAATCCTTTTGATTGTAACTTGGAGTTACACTTAAGAGAGATTCTGCAGGGCCTAATTTTAAATTTGTTTACTGAACAAATTACTCTCCTCTAATGTCGCTTTTTGAATCTGTGTTTTACATCCATGTTTTCTGTGATCTGTTCAAACAGTGGGTTCAACCTATGCCTATTGTGACATTTCTTTTCAAATGGCTGGTAGGCTGGTCAAAGAGTTTTCTTTCATCTTCTGACGTTTTATTCATAGCTTTTTTTTTTCTTTTTTTTTTACTGAAACATCCCTAGCAGGAGAGGTATTGCTGTGATCAGTGAGTTTTCTAGGTGAGAGTGATAACTACTTGGACTTTGGAATTTGATATAAAGGATGGTAGGTTTGTCATTTCCTGCCTAAGGACCCTGTATAGAACAGTTCAACCAACTTCCCTACAACTTTCACTCTCCCTGCTTTCCATAACTTTTTCTTTTCACTTTGGCTGCTGTGTAAGTCTCTGCCTTTAGAGCCCTACTGTGCCTTTGGGATAATCTTCTTTGCTGCCTGATGGATGGAGTTTTAATCATCCGAGAAGGAGCAGCAGGTCTCTGCTTCATGCATGCATTAGTGCTTTTTAACTAGAGAGGAGAATAAATCTCTCTCTCTCAATTACGGGCAAGCAGAGGGGCTGAGGAGTGGTGGAGGGGCAAGAGAAGCCCCTGAAGTCTGTTGTACCCCAGGTAGAGTAAGAGTGTCTGTATTGAACAGGGATCACTGGCCCAGTGTCTCCAAGTGCCTAAAGTACACTGCTTTCCTGTGAAATCTGTTGTGCCCATGAGATGAAAAGTAAGACTTTCCTTAACAAAGTAAGCAATAAATTTATCAGCTTGCTATTTCTACCACATCACAGTGATCTGTTTTAAATATATCTACAAAGTATTTAATTCCTTGAGTAATTCTTCTGCCTCTCATGAACATTTCACTAAAAGTCCTTTCTGGCCTTGTATGTGTAAATGGAAATCTTAGTAAGCAACAAATTTAACTGAAAGCTATCATTCTGTGTAGATTATGTATTAGGAAATTATTTTGAAAGTCTCCTTTAAAACAACCAAATATTAATGTATCTAAAAAATAAAATTACATTAAGAAACCCTGTATTTGTCTTTTACCTCAGCTTTTTTATACATTAGACACTGAAGTCGTGCCATTCTTAGTTTTCTTTCTGTCTTGGTGAGTAGAGTATGATGGCTAGAGAAATTATAAATAAATATAATACTATGTTTGAAGTGACAAAGTATCATTAATAGAGAACACAGACATTTTGCCTCTAGGCAGATTAATTCTGGGACTTGGAAAATTACCTCCCCTGTTCAATCAATACAGTTTATTCTCTTCAGCATTGGCCTTCAGTAGTCGGGGTAGACTGATTTTACACTGGCAGATAGGAGGAAAGTGGGGATTTTGATACAGAAATATTCTTCATACTTGTCTGTGAACTAAAATATCTCAAATTCCTTCTCAGAGTCTCAGCTGCACAGGTGTCTATCCCATATAGATGCATGAGAAGATTTGTTCTTTTAATGGAATAAATTACAAGATCAGGAAATTGCAATGAGTGGGAAAAGGAGTGAGACGGGAAGTCAGATAATCAGAGAGATGTACATTGTAGGGGTATGGTCATCAGGATAAAGTGCTGACAAATGTCAACTGAGCTAGACATTAAAGGGATGATTGAAAGAAAACTTTATTAAGCTGTGAGAGCAAGGGAGAGAATGAGGACAATTATTACACTTATAAGTGAAAGGTTATGTAGATGTGATAGAGATGTTCATGGGAGGCAAAACCTGGAAGTGTCCGAGATAAAAGCAAAACCAGGAGTCTGATGTATATAAGTCAAGCAGGACTAGAGAGGTGTCACCACAGAATTCTGAGTGGTACAGAGCAAAGCATGCCATGTCTTCTTTTAAGTAAATCTGTTAGGGAAAAAAAAGTACTGTTTTGTTGGAGAGTAGAAAATACAGTATTTATATTTAAGTAGTGGAGAAGATGGAAAAGAAGGGATAAAGGTCTAAAAGTGTGACCTCATCTTTTATCAAACAGTAGAGCAGAGTTTATATGAAAAAAAAATTAAGTTACTGACATAAAGAATGAGGGAAGATAGCATGAAAATTGAAAATGTCTTTACTGAAAAGAGTTCATACAAACCAATCTGATAACTTTCTTTGAAAAGATAACCAATTTTCCAGACAAAGAAAATTTAGTAATCTCTCTCCTTGGACTTCAGCAATCAGTTGATACTGTGACACCTGGGAAATTATTTGTACACCTGAGGAAGATGGGTACTACTAAAACGAATAAAAAAATATGTAAGAAATTCACTTAAATGAGATGACAATTGGTTTTCTTGCAAAGGTAAGCATTATAAGAAGTTACTTGAGTCAAGAATCAGTCTTAAGAACATTTTTGCTTTATATTTTAAAGCAAAATTAGTGCAGATGTAATCAGGAGACTTGTTTATGGAACAAATATGTAAACATAATGAATTTGTGTGTGAATTAGATTGCATTAGATGAAGGACTAGAAAACATTCTAGACTTTAGGAATTAAAATAAGAACAAGTTGTAAATTCAGTTAGGAAATAATGATATGGTAGCAGTAGAAAAAGAGAATTTAATAAATTAGGCAAGAGTTACTAGGAGGGCTAGTGACACAAGCAAATTTATTTTTGCAACATAAGGCTGCATCAATTTGGGCACTGCTGTGAGAGAAATGGCCATAGTCAGGTCATTTGAGAAGTCATTCATGAGACTTCCTCTGAAAAATCCTTCTGTTATTCTAGTCAACCATTTTCAGGATGAATTAAGCTTACTTTTAAACATTCAGAAAAAGCTGTTTAATAACCATGGAATATAGACTTAGCTGTGGAAGAGAAGACGAAAAGGGCTTTGCTTATTCAGACTTAAGGCTCTGAGAGACGTGCTGTGGCAAGCTAAAATTGGATGGCAGAAGTTGTTACTATCCTCAAGGCACGAATACTTGAAGCTCCTTTGAATCACTTTGTGAACCACTGCTTTGTGTATTAGGGTAAACCAAAACTGGAATTCTTTTACTTTAATACACCCAGCTGAAGACTGCAATAGTACATGAGTTCTTTCATAGGCATGTCATATAACCCTGCCCTGAAGGCTTTAATGCCCATCAGAAGGGTGGAGCAGATGGTAGCTATTCCTGCTGTCTGCTACATTTTCCTCAGAGCCTTAAGAAAGTAAGTGGGGAGAGTAGATGTGATTGCTCTTCATAAATATATTGGGAATAAATATCAGCAAAACTTATTAAAGAATAATATCATCACAACAGTAAATATGAACCACTATATGTTTAGTTTAGAAACCGAAAAACTAAAAAAGATTTCAACTCTCTGAGATTGAGGTAACATAAAAATATTTTGAAAGTTTTGAAATTAAACTTCATCCATATAGAATAATAGAATTACACAGATATTTTCCTTCCAGTAAGTTTGTGTATTCCTAAGAAAAGAGAAAAAGAAAACAACAACAAAATGGGGACAATGCTTTTAAGGCCTTAGTTCCATAATGATGGGTGAAACTGTTAGTAGCATTACCTACACCGAGATCAAACTATGTTCTGTAAGCTGTTTAAGGAGGAGCACAAATTTCTCAGTGTGAGGTTTGCAGCAACAGAGGCATTTAAGGATATTGGTACTTGCACTCCTGTTTTTCCGTGAACCCTTTTTTTCTTGACATGGCAGTATTGTTCAGGTTTTAAGGAGGTCCAGATTTTCTGTGGCTTGACTGTAATAAATAACTTAAATAGGTATCATTCTTATCATTACAGAGCTTCTTAATGCACTACATCAATAAGCAAGGTGACTGAATTTTGATAAATATTTTACATAATTCAAATGCAAACCATATGGAAGTTTGCATTACTGAGACTTTTTAGGTGGATTAATGCTATGTTATTCCACTCTGTGCCTTCAAAACGCTGTTAGCAAGTTATATTTCTGAATATGGTCTACCTGACATAGGTCAATGCATATGTACTGAAGATAGAACAATGATATCTTTATAGTGTAATGAAGACAGTTCTGTGCTTCAGGAATGGCAAGTCATTCTAGTAAATAGAATTAAATAAGCATTTTTTAAATATTGTGCTGCTTCTGTGAGAGTGGATTAGAGAGTTAAATGAGATATATTTTATTTTTATTTTCATTCCTACCTACTACTAATAGAAGGTATATGCTTATCATTAATTTATAACATTTTGGGTTTGTTTAGAAAAGACTGATTCCTAAATATTTAAGTGGTGTGATTCTTTTTTTAAATTCTAAATTATAAAATCTTTATTTTGTGGGGATGAATTAATTACTTTCAGGTCAATGGCATGTTCACAGTTCTTCCATCTATAACCACTGTCTTTGTGAGCCAGTTGTCCTCTAGTGTTTAAAATCAAGAGTGGTCGACATGTCACCATATTATCGCAAAATGTGATTATGAAAATTACATAAGTGGTGGGATTTGACAGATTCCTAAATGTTCAAAAGTCATTTATAAGCATAGTATAAGAAGGAAATAAATAAACCAATAAGTTTGTAAGGATAACAGGTGATAGATATTTATTTTATCAATTTTATGCTTGTAATGATGGGTTAGAAGGATAATTTTTTGTTTGGTTGGGGTTTTTTTTGGTTTGTTTTTTTTTTTTTTTTTTGGTTGGTTGTTTTTTTTTGTTTTGGTAAGAACTAAAAATTTTAGTTTTGAGGTACTTGATTTATATAACATGCAGGACTCAGAAGCAGTCACAGAAAAAATTATGACAAATTTAATTTAAATGAAGTTAGATGAGAATACAATCATGTTAAACTGTGTACTAACTCTAGGTGTGTTGCCCTTTAAAACTGTTTTCTTTCTCTTCTTTAAATTTTATTTTCAGGATTATGAAATTTTTACATTAGTTTAGACCACATCTAAAACAGAAATTTTAATTATCAAAATCTATACAGTCCTTTGTGGTTATGTGTAGAAGTCTTCATTATTTTCTTATTAAGAAAAAAACTGTTCATGAGTTCCATTTTGCCTGTTTTTGTCCTATATGTGGCCTTTACACGTGTATAAAAATAGCACAACATAAAGATAATGAATATTTTATTTGCTGATTAATTTTCTTTCATTTTTTATGAATATGAGAATTAGCTTTTCTTATGCAACACGTACATTCTAAGGAAATATATTCAATATAGTTTCTATAGTTCCCCAAATCCTATTTTGATTTCTGCCACAAACTGGAAATGAAGTTACATGTGTATAAGAAGTTTGAAAATAGGTTAGAAGTATCTTGTCAAATGTAACAGGAAATCTACGGAGATATATTTTTATCTGGCATTTTCTGTAGTGGGCAAAAATAAGCACGTTGTGCCTTTCAGTTCCATTTAAGAATGTTGCAGAAACTTGTAATCTATCACATTTTTAATCATGTGCACAAGTCAATCAGATGAATATATAATATATATTGCAATCATAACATATTTACAGACAGATATGTATGAGAAATGAGTGTCAAAAAAACCCCACAATAAAACTGTACTTGCAGAAGTTAATAATTCTGAGTTTGCAGCGATACATTATGGCTGGCATCACTATACTCTGTTAAAGTGTGACTTCTCATTTAATGAAAAATAATTACAATTCATAGAAAATATATGTCACTAAAGGTTGCTTTATATTTTCTAAAAGGTCACCTCCCCATGGCAATGAATATGTAAGTAAAGGAAAAAGGAGAAACAGAAATAAGATCCATGAATAAACTTGAGGTTATTTTTACCATAATTTTTACGTAATATGATGTTGAAATTCTGGAAGCAATTTGCCATTGAAATATTCAGGCAAAAGAATTGTAACTTATCAAGAAATTATGTGAAATTATGCCTATAATAAACAAGTGTACCCTGTGTGTAATAAGAAACTTCCAGGCCTATATTTTAGTATTATGAATTGGATTAGTGGAGAGATGAAAGCATCTTGCTCATGACAACTGAAGTAGTGACTCTCAATACGTCATTTAAATCTGGTGTATGTGCATTTTTGTGAAAGGAAATGGAAGGAGGAACAAGACAGTAGTACCAATTTCATGGAAATTAGTAAGATTCTTCAACTGCCATCAAAAAATGGGGAAAAGAGCACCTAATTTAACAAAAATTTGGGGAGAAAAGATAATTTTCTAATTATTTTCTGTCACTTACTATATATGGATTCATCTACTAATGACACAGAGCATGGGAATGTGATTTGGGTGTGAATTTGTCCTCAGCCTATGTTGGGAGTCCTTCTGTACATATTTCTGAGCACCACTGAGCATTCTGAAGCATTGACTTGTTCCAGCTCTGCCTTTAGATTGTCACGTAGTGTGTAGCACTTGCAGTGCAGGTGCAAGGCCTCCCATCAGTTTGCTCCCTATGGCTGCACAGTGTCTGCCAAAGATTGGCAGGTGATGCAGACTTTGTTGCTCGTTAGGATGTAACGTCGGGGCACAACAAATTGCACTGTCATCCTTCCCTTTGTATGCTGCACCAGGTGTACTGCAGGTAATACAGACACACACACACTGAGACTTTCATGATTGCTTGAGATTTAATGATATATTGCACTTGTGATAAAAAAGATTCAACAGTTTGTCTAGTACGTGCCAGGTGATTTGTTTTGCTTGTTTTAGCTTTTCTCTCATGATTTATGAATTGATTTGTTAACTGAAAAAAGAATAGTATCAGTATCTGTCATAAAAGAAAGTTCTAATTATAGAAGGTATATGTTACATCTATGAACCTTTTTTTACCTCAGAAATATCTTATGAATGCACCGGATGCTCAGAATTGTGTTTATATTTTGGAGGAATGTATTTAAAATACATGTTAGCAGATCCCTGTTGATTGCATACTGGACAAGTCTACTATTCCAGTGAATGTACTCTCCTTAAAGTTAGCAAAACTTAATTTTTTATTAATTTGAATAACTGTTAAGTTAGAAATTTTGAGGTACTCAGTGAACTTAAATGAAAGGTACAGATAGATCGATTAAAATAAGTAGGTGGGTAGGTAGGTAGATAGATAGATACATTACCTGTATTTTTATTGAATGTTTTGGCCTATTTAGTGTTCTTGCTGTTTTGTCAAGTTAAGTCAGTGTAAATTGAACAAAGAGATTTGTAAATAATTTGGTTGGTCATGATGAAGAATTTTACTGAGGTGTAAATATATTTCTTCTGCAACCAAAACAGAATGTTTTGCTTGCTTGTCCCAGATGGCTTCCTGTAAGAAGATCATGTTGAGATTGAGGAGCAGACGTTTTTATCTGAGGACATTTGGGAGTCTTTTATGGATTATGTTCATAGAGTAAAAGATGTTTTATAGAGGTGCTTGACATTGCTACCCTACTTTTGCGTAATTCGGTTTTAAATGTACATATGTGTAACAGATCAGAAGAAATGATTCATTAAAATAAGGATGCAGTAGTCAGTGATGTAATATATATATAAATTATTAATAATTAAACAGTATTGGAAAAGTTGAAAAGACTGATGACGTGTTATGTAACCAACAATAATGGGTTAATTTTTTTTGTGTGGATGACCCAATTCCAAGTGATATTTTAAGTGCTGTTTCTGAAGAATATATTGGACAGAAACCTTCACTGTTTATCACTAGATGTGCATGTCTCTTTAATGGCTCATTTCCTTCACAAGCATATTGATCAAAGTGATTCAAAGGAAGAAGATTCTTCTCTAGTTCTCCATTTTCTTTATGTCCACCTTAGAGTAAGACAGTTCACACTTGGCATTTTGAAGATGTTCATAGAATTGGCATTGTTTACTGTATGTTGCCCTCCAAATCTGGCTTGCTCAACTCCATTTTATCTGATTGTTGGGTGAGAGAGATGAAGGGAAAGAGGATTTGCCTGTTTGTTTTCTTGTAAAATTCCTATTTTTTGCTTCTTTCAACTCTCTGTACTGCACTATTTATCCCATCATTTAATGGAGAAGAGTTATGCTCCTCACTGATACCTGAGACATATATGCTACTTTTTACTCTGTCTGCAGTAACTCTGAGTAAGAAAGGGAAGAATTTATAAATCAATCCAATTTGTCTAGAATTTAAAACCAGGCTGCTTCTGGGCATAGTTCACTTAATTCCTTATTTTTCTTAAGAAATATGAAACAGTATGTTTCTGTACATGTCTGTATGAAACAAACAGTTCTAACTGTCTTTGCTGCCAAAATAGTTACTCTATGAAATATGTTTGGACCTAAGGCAGAGAAGGGAAATTTTTTTGCTCACTAGTAAGACCCATGGTAGAGGATTAAGTTAGCCAAACCCTACTCACATCCCGGTAAGCAGACATATATTTCTGTATTTTTTGTAGGTGGATACAGTGCAGACTACGCAGCACCCTGGCCACATTGAGGAATCATGTAAAATGAATGTATGTGCTCGTAAGTGAATTATTTATGAAATGACACTCCAACTCTAAGGGACGTTGGATCACAAAATCCATGAACTCTCTTTACTCTTATGTTAAGACATTGATTCCCAGGGGGCAGGGTTTCTGCAGAACTAACTGAACCTTTAAAGCAAAGCTATTAGAAAAAACAAAACATGATAAATCATGATAAAAACCTCTGAAAACAAGAGATTCAGATTACATTTTGAATGCATTTGAAGAGATATTAAAGGGAGTCAAGAATCCAAACCAGGAAAACAAATGGTACATGAGAAATATTTGGTAAGCAGAACTGATCGTCAGTGGAGGAAGGGGATCAAATACCATTTAATTCTGGAGTATGAATAGGATGAAAACACTCACCATTTTCTTCTTTGTTCCATCTTCAAAAGGACTGAAATTTGATTAGATGATTTGTTGAATTAGCAACTGGGAGATGAGTGTGAACAAGGTTGAATTTTCAGTGTTTGAATCAATGAAGTATTTGTGGTTTGCAGAAAAAAAAAACCAAAAAACAACCCTGATGATATGTTAGATAAACAAAAAAAAAAATATACCTCAGGACTGAAATTCTGGAAATCCAGACAGAGTCTTAGTATTTGAAAATCTTTGTCCTGCTCACAGACACGAGAGTGAGAGTGTGGAAGAGGATTCAAGTCAAGCAGCATTGGGTCCTTCAGATTTTGCTGAGAGAAATGGCTCCATAAGGAAGTTGAGGTAGACCCAAAGAAGAAACCAAACGTGTTAAATGACTATCAGCAAATAGGGAAATCAGTATTCACTCACATGGTACATATACAGTTTGGCTGCTAAAGACAACAGAATTCACTTGGCTAGAGCACTCCAGATTAGAATAATTGTATCAAGGATTGTAAAACTGCCAGTAGCAAAACCATATATATATATATAAAACCTTTGATTCTGCAGTCACTACTAAACTAGTGAAATCACATGAAATCAAAGACTATAGTGCCAACTCCAATTTTATATATGTGTGTGTGTATATATATATATATACACACCAATTTTTATATTCATTTTATATATGTATTTGGATATTATTCTATATATCAGCTTATGATTTAGAGAAAGGCTGAATATTTTCTCCTAAATAATTTATTTAGTCATATGGTCCATCATAAGAAGCAACAAAAGAGGATATTTGAATAATAATTTTCCAATAAGGCCTTTTTCTTAGGAATAAAGCATAACTTCAGCCCATTGAAGTTTGTGATGTAAATCTGGTATAGCTGTGTGAGAAAACTACATTATATTTGTAACAAGACTGTGTATTGTGACTTGCCTTCATAGTATGGCTTTTCAACTGCATGAACAAAAATGCTGAAAAATACTTTTTCTCTCCTGATTGTTATGCATTTATGTCTGAATTAGCTCATCCCTTGTGTTTATCCCTTCAAAACTGATAGTCTGCCACTGTTTCCCATTTGGAATAATTAGTTTCGAGTGGAGGAATTTATGATACAGTAGGGGCTTTGACCTCTTTATTGTACTGAGATATATTATCAAACTTCAAAGTCAGTAGGCTGCTACCATATTGATTTTGTTTTCTGTGAACAAAATCAATGAGTAAAATTAAAATAAGAAAATCAATTCCTTCATTTTTGAATTGATTCAGGTTTTCTATGTGTACATTGTTTATTTAAACTTGATTGCTAGTCTGGAACTTTAGTAATTCTGCATAAAAGAAATTATTAATAAAATACACAAAGAAAATTACAGTTAAGACATATAGGAATGAGAATGGAAAAGATGCAAAAGACATCAAGAAAAGTGCAGTTTTCTATCGGAATGCATTGTTTAGGAATATCAGAGAATTATAAAGATTGGTACCAACAGCTTTGTCAAAAAAATCAGCACACAAGCTGTTTCTTTTACATTTTCTATCCCTTTTATTTAGTTCAATTGATGCTTAGAAATGGTGTACAAAATACCTGCAGTCTATGGACCATATTTTGTGAGTTCAGAGATTTGAAAATCTTACCTAAAGATGAGGAAAAAAAAAAGGAAAAAAGACCACCAAAATATGTAAGACATAACATTTTGCAGAAAAAAATGCACTAAGTATGCAAATATATTTGTGAAATTTTCAGCCTTTTTCTGAATATAGACATTATCTTAGAAAAAAATTTTAACCTGGAACATGTAAAGGCATTGTTAAGTACCGCTGATCAGATTCTTATCTCAAATATAGCAATTTTATTTCAATAAAATTATTATTCAACTGGAAATGAAATCAAAATTGTGTCTTCTGTGTTCATTGCAATTTCATTGTTCTGTATTTAATTTTCTGGTCAGAAGCAATTGCAAAGAAAGAACCCTTAAAGAAGATTTGTGCAACTACTGTAATTTTCAGATTTCAGAGAGTTTAGCAGTCAAGCAATTTGTATGGAATAAAAGCACTTTTATATTGCCTCCTGCTACAATACCAGTGGGGAAAGGGCAGCAAAACAGTGGGAGACCAAATGAAGAATTTTTTCTTCTGTTACATCAACTTGCAAGATACTGGGAGCTTCAGAATTGCAAGTGGTAATATAGCTTTTATGAACTATTTCTTTCTTCTTTGCCTCCTACGGCTGCTTCATTGTTGGGTAGTGTCTTTTTTTATGTCAGAATGAGGGAGTGAAAGATACTTGTGACAAGTGACATTCTACTTTCTGTTTGCCGTTGTCCTGCTTGGATGAGAGAAAAAAGACATCCCTCTGACTGTCATTTTCCTATATTTTAGGAAGAGGTTAATTTAGAGCTTTTAAAGCCAAATCTGAATTGTCTTATTCATATGACCAGGCCAAATATACCCAGAGCTTTCTTGTATAAGACCACTCTTTTTCCAGTATCACTTTATTTTCAATTGTTTTATACAAGTACACCAAAGAACAAGGTATGTCAGTAGATAACTATCAGGAAAGTTGTGATACGCAATTTTTCCAGCAAGTTACAAAACAAGTTAGACAAATTATTAGTAGAATATTATATGAAGTGGCAACCAGTGGGAAAGGGAGCTGTATGGCACAAGATCTCTTTTTCTCTTCTTAATGGTTCTACTTCTGGTGAATGTGTAATGTCATAATTTGTAGAGGCACTCGCAATGATGCCAAATGCAATTGTACATATAAATGGTGAAGTAGAAATGGTCTTCGCAGTAGTACTCAGCTTGCTAAACTATCTGTCAAGCCTAGACTAAAGGATTAAATTAAGTAAACTTGCACCACCCAGATCACACTTTAGTCTCAGGGCGAACAATTCAATTCAATTCAAGTAAATTGTTTTTGCAAAGGCTCATAAACAATTTAAAACCTTTACCAGAGATTTCTCAAGCTTATTAAAAAACTCTGTCACTACTCTTCCTTCATTTAGACCCATAAGCACAGACTCTTGGATTCACCTACTCATCATTTAAAAAGCCTGGACAATCCATGCTTTAACCCATTACTCATTTTACACTTTGAGAGTAATTCAATAGACTCAATTTTGCTGAGCTAGTAAAAGATAGCTTTGTACTCTCAAATGCACTGGCTATATTTAAATTTCCAATGTATACTTAGTTATGCATTCTTACAAACTCAGTATTATCTCCCTTTTCATTGGGGAAAAATTAAGCTATTGTGCTTGCAGACATTATATCTGACTTTTGGCATTTCATTTAGGGGAAACTATAAATATGTGAAATGCTGTTCCATCTTCTCTGTTGTTCTCAATGTTTTACCAGAATCTACATTAAGAGCGAATATGATGAATTTGACTAATGTTTTAAATCCTTTCTCTCATGATGAACATGCCTACAATTTCACTGTTTAGCATTAAGCTCTTTGTTTTTGTTGGAATGTGTTCCTGAAATATCAAGAAGCCACAATCAAATTCTATTCTACATCATAACCCAGTAGATTACTATTTCAGCAGTGAGTTTTCCTTTGATCTGTAGCTGCCAGGAATGGCATCTATCACAGGAAACCAGTTTGTTGCCCTTTCTAAGGAATCTATGCTGCTAATGAGGAAAAAAAAGAAAAGGTCTGTTATGACTGCTGGCAGTTACCACACAGCCCTCAATATTCTTCAGTGGTGGAACTCAAGAAAGGCATTAATGTTTGTTTCTACATTTAATTTAAAATTAATTATTCTCCAAATCAGATTAGTTTTCACATTTAAACAGTCTTAGTCTAGCCCACTAACACTGTTTTGAATAGCAAGTGCCAACCAAGCTAATTAAAAAAAATAAAAAAAGTTTGTATTATTTACACATATAAATACTATGTTTATTTATATGTTATCTATGAGAAATATGACAGAGAAAAATGTTGTACAGGACTTTAATAAACCTGATTATGCTCTATAGCCTATTTTATCAGGCTTAATTATCTGTTTGTGTTACGTTTTGCAGAGTTTTTATTCAGGAAAGCAGGATTTTCAATTGGCTTTTGACACTAAATAACCTTTCTTTAAACTGTGAAACTGTGTGCAGACAATAGTTTCTGCATAAAAGGTATCACTTCTTGAATATTGTCTAGACCAATTTTATTTTAGCAAATACGAGCAAAAGAGTGGTATATAAACTAATTAACCTCATAAGATCTGTGGGCAGAGTTCGATATCATAAATATCCATCTGCTTTTTCTTTTTACTCTTAGCAGAGTGATCATTTTCTTTTGCTATCCAGCCCTGTACTGTGAGAATGGTAGAAGCATACAAGGACTAAAGATAACTCGAGCCAGTCTCAGCTTTCACCTCTAAGAAGGGAGTTAGCAGGTAGCCAGTTACCTGGCATAATTTTAATTACAGGCATAATTTTAGCAGGTGAATCATGATTATTGTAAAGTTTGGCATCTCACCTAGCTGCATGGTGTCATAATCAGTAGGAAGTAGGCATATGTGAGCACCCTTTCATTCAGCCTAAGTTGTTTTTCTAATATTTGTCATGAAACCTTTTTTGGTGTCTCTCTGAGAGTCTACAGAGGGACTTAATCTCAGAGGAATTTTATGTGTTCAAGCTCAAAATCTCTCTGCATCTAATGTCAGTTAACATGGAGCACTTTTAAGTAGAACTGTCTCATCACACTTGGTTTGTTTTAGCATACATCTAATGATAGAAGAGTTTATATATTTGACTTTACTGACATCACAACACCATTTCTATGGAGAAAAATCAGTCTACCTGCTGATGGACTAGAAACCAGGAAATTCAGTCTCTGTTCCTAGATCTGCCACTAGTACCCACTTCTTTGGGGTTACACCTGTGAAAAGGGTAATTTTCAATGTTTAAGTCAGAGAAAATTATTTGATCCATTTTGTTTTGTGAATTTCTTACAAGGGGTAGTGATGAGACCCATAGAAATTTCTGTAAAGAGTATTATGATGCTGTAGAAATGCTTCAATGTCTTCTGTCTCACTGAAGATGGGAGAACTATTTTTCAGAGAACATCCTTTTTTTGCTTAATAGCTATGAACTGCCTCCTGGCCAAAGTGTTTGAAAGAGATATTAATTTTCATCAATATGTATATGGGACAGTTAAATATATATATATATATATATATACACATATCCATATACATATACATATACATATACATATACTTCAGTGAACTTTTGTCAAAAAATGCTTTAGATTTAACCATGCTGCAATTAAGAAAAAAAATACAGATTACATTTTTAGGTTAAAAAATTCTAATATTATTAAAATTTATGGTTAAATTAATATTTTATGTTGATTTTGAATGTAGATAGCACAACTGTTTTTATACAAGTATTTCATGACTGCGAAATATGAATATATTGACGTGCTTAGTGGGTAAGGTCTTTCAACAAATTGGAGAAAAGACATGGAAGTAACTAATTCAATAGTATTGTGAAACCATTGATTATATACTCAGTGCTGGTAGTGACACAACGATACATGAGCTTTGTCCTGAGAAGTTTCCATTATAAAGAGAAAACTAGACAAGCTGTGTGAGACTCACTGTTTTTCTTGTTGCCTTCATCCTGCTTCCATCCCTCAGTTTGAAATACTCCCCATGGAGGGCATTAAAAAGTTGTGAATTAAAGCTCCAGGGAGCCTGAAAGAAACAGCTATAGGCAGTGTTGTGGAATAAAAAGGGTAGGCTTCCTGATGCAATTAGTCAGGTGTTTTCTATGCATGATAAAGAGTTTATAGTGCAAAGAAGATGGTCAAAGCAGAATGCAAATAGTACAGTTACATGTGGCTGTAAAATTTATGTCATCTTGACACCATGTCATGCTCACCTTGTTTTTCAGACGCTTAAAAGTATGTGCAGTCTGAGCATCTTGCAGTGATAAGGAGTTGATAATTGCTTGTTACTTGCTGAGTTCAGTTTTTGATCTTGCAGGGAAGATCAGTTTGACTATTTTTATTAATCTGACCGTAGCTCTTGAGCAAAGCTTGTGCCTTTCTCATGTGCAGACATTGGATCATTCCTAAAGTACTTGAAGTTTATGCAGGAAGCTAAACCAAATAAAGTATCTTGAAGCAGCCTCTACTTTTCCTCTATTTTTCTTACATTGATGGTGTTGATTTCTGGCATTAACATTGAAATAATGCAAAGGTAAAGACATAGGGGAAATACTAATAAATTGTTTTTAAATTTTTAATCTCCCATTTAAAAAGTAAATTTAATTTTTAAATATAGCATTAGATGTTGAATATGACACAATTTTATTTTGTATTGTGTTGTGGAGCATTTCTATGCAGCCTTCTGCACTTTGCTTTTAATCATTCTCACTGAAATTAGAGCTGTCAGTGAGCAGCACCAGACAGATTTTGATTTCACTTGAAAAGTTATTTTGGGTAGGAAAATTTTTTAAAAATACATACTATTTTTATACATGCTTTTAGGGTGATTTATATATTAATTATTTTGTACCTTTGATTGAGTTTGTGGCTTATTGTAATACATTTCAAGGTAAAAAGTGATTTCAGAAAAATGGGATTTATAACTATGAGAGGTCAGACAGTGAGGTCAGACAGTAATGTCAGAATCTCTGCTTTACAGAATTCATTACTGTAAGTAATGATAGAAGATTATACATTAGGAAGTCTTGAAACAAGGCAGAAGATTTTTGAACTGTCATTTAGTCCATTAACTTTCTAGAATCCTCTTGATAATTTTTTTTTTTTAGATTTCTGCTTCTATGTAATATATGCATGCAACAGGACATATTTCTATCTTATTGCCTATTTCAGTAGAGCCTGCATTTTTACCATGAGCCGCATTAATTTCAAATGAATAATCTCTTTACTACGAAGAACTGGGAAGTGGGAATTGGGGATCTTGTTAGTGACACTGGCCTACTATCCTGGGGTGAAGGAAGCCACCTTAGATCTCTGTGCCTTGACTGTCTGGTGTATTAAATACATATAGGACAGCTTACATTACAGTACATGACAGGAACTGCTTAAATAAATTCTATCCATGATACATCAGTGTCAATGGGAGTTTGTGATTTATGCCCAAATATAAAATTTAGGGAAACTCTTCACCTGCACATGTGCAGTTTTTATATGTTGAAGTTAAAAAATTAGAATCATGAGGTCTGGCATAATAATTTCAGCTTTGCCACTATCAGAATAATACTTTTTTCTTCTATTAATATGATGGGGAAAAAAAAAAAGGCAGAGAATTGTCCTTAAAATGTAACCATTTCATTTTTTGCATAATTAATTTGAGATATACTGAAACATTTCTCTTATAGTGCACTGACTCTGCTGGATTTCTGGTATTCTGGCCATGTTGAACTGAACCAGGAGACACTTATAATGACTATTATAGTTCATGTAGGAAATGGTGTTGAATTTTCAAAAATCTTTCCTATTACTTACTCCAGTGATTAACTCTTTGAAACAATATTACCCTCAAGTGTAACTACTAGACAGATGGACAGATGGTTACCCACATCGTGCAATAACCAATGTGAATTCAGCCAGGTGTCAGGTGGGAAGATTCTGCACATCTGTGTCGTCTCTCTGGCTTGTTCATCTGTCTCTCAGGGCCTGTATGGAGGCACTAGCTGCCTCCCTACATGCCATAACCAGGAAAGATAAGGCAATTGGAATGCTTGTCCCCAGACATGGATATCAATGGCTGGAAATTAACACTGGATTCATAACTCCCTGTGTGAACTTCGTGATTTTTACACATCAACAGGCTTTACGTTGCACATACCTAATACCTCAGTGTACATATCCAAATTTTCATAATACTTTGCAGTACTGCATTTTAAGACAGAATATAAATATGGCAAATCTCTATTTTTTAGGAAAATGGAGAGTGAACATTACCTAAAGAAGTACTACTATTTAAAAAAATGGAAAATCAAATTATCACTAGATCTTTTGATACTTAGTTCTGCATCCATTGAAATTCTATTCTGTTGAAGAGATTTGTACTTTGTGTGGATGGAATGGCTGCCAATCATTCTTCCCTCATCTATTATCTTATTCAAATTAATACAGATAAGCTTGAAAAATCATAAGTAGCTTTAGCCACTCTGTAATCTGCTTTTAATAGAAATAGGAATGGAATATAGCCCATATGGTAACCTGGATGATCTATCTTGAATTATTTCTGGGATAAGATCAAACACATACCTGAGTTTTGGTTACATACCCAATCTCAAATTATTTTCATTAAAAAACAAAATCTCCTTTAAATACACTTAGGCTGAGGCCATCTGTTAATTTCATAAACCCTAGAGCCTCATCCTAAGTTTTTATACTGAATAAACCTTTCCTACACTGTCTTACTATGGAGGTCGTAGCATCAGAGGAGGCAGTTGTGAGATGAGCTTGGAATGCTGCATACTGGAGTGAAGGGATGAACAATATTTGATTTTTAAAAGACTCTGACTCAAGAAAGTAAAAGGAAAACGTGAGTCAGTGACTTCAGGAGGGTTTGAATCAGGTTTTAGTGTGGTAAACTGTCAAATTGTCTGATGTTATACATGACTAGGTGAGGGTAAGTATGCTACTTCATAGTAAAGACTTTTCCAAATAGTGGTATCAACCTATAATAGAATAATAAGATACTTTGTATTTTTACTAAGGGATGGGTTTCTGTTAATTAAAAGAGTAAGTGATTTCAGAGAGACAGAAAAAGGGTGATTTAAAAAAAAGAATCTAATATTAACCCCCTCTTAGGGTTTCAGACATGTTTAAAACAACAGCCCTATGTTCCTGTTTCTGAACTAGTCATTAAAAAGAATATACAGCAGAGAAATAATAATTTTGACTTCCCTTTAAAATTATGGATACATATTTGTATTACGCTGTCAAGAGACTAATACAGCTGCTTAAAAAGAAGCCTTGCTTTAGTAGTGAAAAAGCAGCACATCATGTATTAAAGCTAACAGCAAGCATGCAAATATTAAAATGATTTATCACCAGGGTGGTGTTGGGGCACTTCTAAACCAGAGGGTTCCAATCAAGCTGTATGAAGTCTGCAGTGATACAAAGGAATATTTTTCTGATTGTCAGAAGGTGCTATGGGCTCAAAGTTTGCTTCTGCATTTCAATGGTGATATGAAATGCTGTGAAAATATGGAATCTTAATATGTATAAAACTTCCTCATATTCTTTTTTTTTTCCATGTAGACTCCAGCCAGTTTAAAATACAAGATGTAATTACATTTCCTTAAACTGTTTTATTAAAGTTGATTGATTTCCCAGAGATATTGCTACCTGTCACTGAGAGCTGTTGCTGTGACAATTGTTTATTGTGGTGTAACAATAGCATCACATTCCTTAGAGTAATATGTGAGAATTGGATAACATAATGGACTTCCAGGGCCTTTGTGAAACACCATTTTTTTTTTTGCTGATTTTGTATTAAGTAAGTACCAGCCTGTGTTTGTGGGTTAATATATGCATACCATTTGGAATGTACTTAGTGACATTATGTAATTCACAGATGTTTTATTATTCATAGTACTGTGCATTCATAGCTCTCTGTAGTCACTATTGTGCAAAAAATCCAATGAGGGAGAGCCTGTGTGTGTTTTGCTGGTCCTTTAGTCTTTTTAAATTCTCATTCACTCAATTCAAAAACAGAGGGATGTGGTACCCTTTCCTGCATTTTGACTCATAGAGTGGAAAGGATTAAAAATACGGATTTCTCATAATTTGTGCATGCTTATTTCCCATTGTAAAAATACAGGGTGGGACACAAAAAATCCCAAGGTCTTATCTTTCCACTGTATTTGGATTGTACTGTAATTTATCCCTTTGAGAGGAGGTGGTTAGTCTAAGTATTAGATAAGGATTTTATGCACACTTCTTATAGGCATAAATGAAATCACACTGTTACAGACAGAAGTGAACTAAAGAAAAATGAGAAAGCTCCTCTGTTTCTGTTGTTGTTATCTTAAATCATATTAGAAATGCTTTCTCCAGCTGGTTTACCAATTCACTTTCCCTGATTTCATCATCTGATCAGCACCAGACCACTAGCTGATGAAAGAGAAAGTCGTTGTTACTGATTGCAGTGGCATTAATCATTTTCTATTAATAAAAAACCCATAGTGTCTCAGTGCAGAAGTTCTACTGAAGAACTAATAAATCATAAGAATGAAATGATCTTCAAAAATCCTTACAGGAATCAGAGGTTTTAGTCAGAATTTTGATATATATATTTTTTTTAAACCTTTTTCTTTGTTTTCTTATGAGTTATCATTTCTTGTTTCTTTTCTTGTGACTAATGCATTCTTGGTCACACATTTTTGAACCAGCTTTTGTCTTTATCCCTGCTTGGTTGGACTTTTTGAACTGTATAACCATAAACCCTTTAATTGTTTTTTTTTTTTTCTATCACCATACTTACCATCATTTTATTGCATGTTATATTATCCTTTTAATTATTACCATGAAATGTAGCAATTCACTTGGTAAAAAATTATTCTCACTTAAACATTCAGTTCTTTAGATTTACCTTGTGTGTTTTTTACATACAGTGGCAAGTTCTTGGGAAAGTGTTTTTTCCTTTTTTTCCTGTTTCTCCATGGGGAATTATTCTTCCCTGGGAATGCTTTTGGTGAAAATTGAATTTCCCTGTGTTTGAGTTCCCTGGCGTACAGGTCTGTCATCTCTGACTACCTGAGTTTCTGAAAAAGAACAGTGTCCTGTGTAGTTTAACCCGTCTCTGACTAATATCTTGCAGGAAAAACAATGCAGTTTGCAATGTTCCAGATTTCTTTGTTGGGCTAGTGATAGCCTTGCCTTTGTAGAGTCTGGGATCAGTATTAGGAAAGTAAATGCACTGAATAAAAAATCTGACACTTTTTAAATGCAGTACTTTTCCACTTTAAGTGTTTTAAAACTATGGTTTTGATTTATTTAATATTCAGTCATTCACTTTGAAGTTCTACTCATTTATAAACCACTGCAGTAAATACACTTGTAAAGCCCTTTAGAGCAAAACATAAACTTCAGTCAAAATGCTGATAAGGAGAGTGCTGACAAATGGAAGGAACATGAAGACTAATGTAAAATCTGAGGCAGAGATGGAAAAGCTGAGTTTCTGTCACATTTAAGAAGAGTTAGTGTAAGAAGCCATTAGGAAAGTGATTTTTTTTTTTTATTCACCTATGTCCAGTGAATTTTATTAATGTGAAATATGCTCCTGAAAATATCCTTCTTTCTGTGCTACTATTCTGGCTTCCCATGACTGCGTTAGTGATTGACAAGCTGCAGTCTTCATTCTGGATGAAGTTACAATATTCCAACTTGGTTTTCAGAGCTGTGTCATCTTTGTAGTATTTTCTAATACAACTTTGATAATGGGATGGTTGGGTCCAAAGCCCCACTTTGAAGTCTAGCAGTGGTTCATGTTTAAAATTTTTCAGATGCTCCTGCTTGCTGAACAGAAGGGGCAGAAAACATAAAGCATGCCTTGTTCATTTTGATTCAACTTACAAAATTTATGGAATGTCATATGAATGATGTTTTGGCAAAATAGCTTACATAAGGTCCCCCAAATGGTGAAAAGGCCTTTTTTGGAGCTCCAGTGGATATCTCAGAACTCGTCCTGCAAACAGGAAATGCAATTAATTCTAATTATGTGACTTGCTTCTGTTTTTGTTAACTTTTTGAAGAGTAATGGATTAAGGTTTTTAATGGTTTAATATCTAAACTTGAGAAGCAACTGAAAATATTTGATTAATTCCTATTATACACAAGAAAATATTTTTTTTAAAAAAGTATTTTCTTCGTGGACACTGGTATTTTCTAGCTGCTTAGTTCACTCCCCCTCATGTCAAAGTTGGACACTGAATGGATGTTGCTAATCTTACTCAGGCAGATTGATACCATCTTCACACTGTACAAGGGCACCCAGTAAATTTCCAGTCATGGAAATCATATTATCATACACAGGAGCAACACAGGAGTCAGATTCTGTCTCTGGTTCTTTGTCGGCATGATAGCAATTTCCAGATTTAGATCTGCTGAATATAAATGGACAAGAATATATATTCTACACAATGTATAAAGAAAAATGCCCAGGGCAAACTAGCTGCTGTTTAGTTTTATGTGGAAGAAAATATAAAAAGCAGCAGTTAGCTTCTGCCTGTGTTTGTCCCTCTAGAGTTTCTTCTTCATTCACTAAGATCACCTATTGGAGACAGTCTGGGATTTTTCTGTTTCAGATTTTTGTTTTTGGATATGTAGAGAACACTGGAAGGAAGGAATACAAAGAGAAGGATGAGACACCTGATATCTTGAAACAGGACCACTCACTGTAAAGCCAAAGGAAGATAGGTGAAAAAATACAAATAATGAACAAAGCTCAACAGAGCGTTCTCTACAAGGAATAATTTTTGTCTTTTTGTAACTAGATTCCAGTTACAGAATCACAGAATCACAGAATAGTTAGGGTTGTGAGTGACCTCTGGAGATCACAGGATCACTTAGAGCATGTTACACAGGAACTCATCCAGGTGGGTTTTGAATGTCTCCAGAGAGGGAGACTCAATGACCTCCCTGGGCAGCCTGTTCCAGTGCTCTGCCACCCTCAGTGTAAAGCAGATCTTCCTCTTGTTGAGATGGAAGTTCTTGTGTTTTGTTTTATGACCATTGCTCCTTTTCCTTTCATTGGCACCACTGAAAAGAGTCTGGCACCATCCTCTTGATACCCATTTTTAAAATATTTGTATGTATTGATGAGGTTCCCTCTCAGTCTTCTCTTCTGTAGACTAAACAGGCCCAGTTCCCTCAGTCTATCCTTGCAGGAGAGATGCTCCACACCTCTCATCATCTTTGTGGCCTCTGCTGGACCCTTGCCAGTAACAATTTGTCTTTCTCAGACTGTGGAGATCAGAACTGAGCCCAATACTTCAGATTTAGCCTGCAGGGCAGATTAGAGTGGGAGGATAATATCCCTAGGCTTGCTGGCCACACTCTTCCTGATGCACCTCAGGATTGGCCCTCCTGGCTGCAGCGGCATTGCCAGCTTGTGGTGACCTTGTCATCCACCAAGACTCTCGGGTTCTTCTCTGCAGAGCTGCTCTTTAGTAGATGTTCCCTAACCTGTGCTGGCACTTGGGGTTATTCATCCCCAGGTTCAGGACCCTATCCTTGCTTTTGTTGAACTCCATTAGGTTTCTCTCTGCCCAACTCTCCAGCCTTTCAAGGTCCTGCTGAACAACAGCACAGCCTTCAGGTGTATCAGCTACTCCCCCCCATTTTGTATCATCAGCAAACTTGCTTAGGCTGCACTCTTTAGTCCACATTGCTGATAAATAAGGTGAATATGGCTGGACACAGTACTGATCCCTGGGGCATAACTCTGGTTATGGGTCTCCAGATGGATTCTACTCCACTGATCATGACTCTCTGAGCTCTGCCATTCAGCCAATAATACCACTTAAATGGAGGATGCTGAAAGAAACTTACCTGATTTGAAATAAATAATTAGATCCTTCACATAAATGTTCAATTTACCTGCATGTTTGAGAAAGGAAGCTGTAAAGACCCTCTTCTCTGGCATAAAACCAATCACAACACAGTGAAGATTTAAAAACTAAGCAAAAAGATTTTATTCATTTTTATATAACATAATTTTTTAATATATGTTAAATTAAAAATCTAAGACAATAAATGCCCTGAAGTGAGCACAAAACTAGAATTCCTTGACTGCTCTTCACTGTTGATGCTAAACATTGCAGGAGGACAATTTTATTGTACTCTCAATTAAGCTGCTGGGAAGAAGCCCAATACTTGAGTAGACTGAATAAGAGATTGCTACATTTTGGTAAAATACATTTATCCTTATATAGAAATGGAAACTTTAAGCAATTTATTTGTTTAGGGACATACTTGGGGAGATAAACTATTCTATAGATTTATGACTTGCCTAATGGTCTCTTTTCGATTACTTAATGTCCTCATTTGTCTGAGGCTAGAAACACAATTCTATCCCCAGTACTGCCAAGGCAGGCAATCTCTAATGTGTTCATATTTTTAATCCTGAACTGCTTCTTGTCCTTAATCCATATAGGGACTTCATCCTCTTAACATGAGAAGTTTTTCTCTTTGAGGAGTTCCTGTCTCAATAGAGCAGTTTGGTCTATTTTGTAAGAACTATCTAAGAACTGTTTGTTTTTGTTTCCCCAAAAGGGCTAGGGAATCTGTAAATGTTTTGAGAACTACTAGGTATCTAGTATGGGTGTATCCCAGAGCTGCTGCTTTAGGTTTCTGGTGGCTTTTTTCCCACCCTTTCTGTTTTTGATGAAGATTATCTGCTGAAGCTCTTCAGGAAAGAACTGCAAAACAGAACCAAATACTAACAAAATCATAACTGTCATGGAATATGTATTTGGTTAAAATAAGAGAGCCATGCAGTGATCAATGTACATAATTTAAACCTGCTGTTATTAATATTAGGTTTATTATAATATTATGATTATTAATTTTTATTGTATTATTTTCATTAAAGTATTATTAATAATATTATAATTATAGTTTCTATGTTTGTCAGGCTAGTACATCTAGTAGCACAATGCAACTTAAAGGTTTGCGTACTGTCTTTCATGTCTTTTGAGGGATGAATTCCAGCCTATAAATCTAAACGTATTATACATGATGTGATGTATGAGGGATAAGGGGATGAAGTCCCTTTCGTGTACACTTAGATATGAGTACAAGAAAACAGCAGAAAAGAACTAAGGAGGACTTTGTTTACATGAACTAGGTGTAAGAAAATTAAAACTCATCAATGCACATTCTGCTAATGTTTCATACTTAATTCTGCCAGTGTTTATGTTCGTCTGTGGTTTGTACCCATGAGACAAAGATAAAGCAGCTGTTTTAATTGTTACGAATAATTTAGCTTTTTGTTTCAAAAGCACTGATATTTGTTCTTTAGGAAGAAAAAAAAAAGAAGGAAAAAGTGTACTTTAAAAGAAATGGTAAGCAGAATACTTTCATAGTCCTTATGATGAAATATTCCCTGTTTGTTGCCTATATGACAGCTCTGGCAACATTATAAATCTTTCTAACCTTCCTCTTCCAATTTAGCTATACTCGTGGGGATATATGTTGAGAGCATCTTAAGCATAAAGAAAACAAAGATTCTAAGATATTAAACAAATATGATAACTAGTATTTTTAACCTGTGTGGATTTGGAAAGGATTTAGTCTGTAAATCAAAGGGTAATTTCTTTGTGCCTCTCTGCTCTTTAAGAAATTCACCTATTATTTTTTTTTTCTCAGGGCCAAGATTGTTCTATTCTGTTTCTTAACTTTTATATTCTAGAAATGCATGGATGAGTTGGTTATTTAAGAAATTAAAAATATTCTCCATGTTGGCACATATAGTCTCTCAAAGTATTTGGCAATTGGATTTATGCACTAGTGTAGCGATACAGAAGAATCTCCATCTCGTCACTTTCACGATGGAGCACCAGGGAAAGCTATGGAAATAGCATATAAGCTCCTGGCAGCCAGGAGCAGGAGTACTCACCCTTTCTTTGCATTTAACTGCAGCCATACTGGTGAGCCTGTAAGGATGCTTAAGTCATCCTTTATGACCTAATGCTGGACTTACAGAAATTAGAAGGCATTTTGGTCGTAGGCGGCAAAGAAGTCTTTAAATAGATACAGGAACAAAGGGAAATAGAACTTGAAGTGAAGAAAGAAACTATTGTCCACTCCCCATGATGAGGCAAAACAAAGATATTAATGCACCAAAAAAATAAGTTAATAAAGGTGTATAATGTGACCAAAAAAAAAGGTATTTTTCTTCTATAGTATTTAAATTACTTTGCAAAAGAAAAAAGTCACATTAACTGGTAATGAAATGGGACAAGGGCAGTCCTGCTGTCACAGCACAGTATCATCCCCTTTCAGTTTTTCGTTTATTGCTAGATGTTCAGGATTCGTTTACTTTGAATTTTAAAATTAAATTAATGAGTAACAGTAAAAAAATAGATGTTATTTTTGGTCAGAATAAAAAGTGAAGTATGAAACAGCCTCCTATATGATGATGCAAGCACAACTAAGGAACAGAAAAAGGCTTCAAAGGGTCTGTAACTCATGGAGCAAAGGAAGTAGTGTATTTGTTGATGCTTCTCCTTAGCCCACAGAAACTCTTCTGTATATATACCTCATAATTAGGGCTTCATGTGCCTGCGGGGAGGGTACACAGCCAGGGAGCAGCCTTTATGCACAGCATGCTATCCTAGCAACCTGATAGATTTCCAGCAGAAATTTACGTGGGAGTTAATGCTGATCTTTGCAGAGTTAACCCATTTTTGGAGAGAGAAGTATGCACAGCTGTTATGGACTAGTCAGCACAGTTTGCCTTCTGAAATCTTCGGAAAAGAACTTAGTCAGTATGTTCATATTTGGACACGTACCTGGAATTTCCTTGCTCATCTACCAAATCCCTTTGAGAAGAGTAATGTGGCATCAGACAGATGAGATGATGCTCACTAACTGTGCTCTTGGTGTCTCTTAGGTTTGGCATTTATTTGCCACCTAAGCATGATATGAGTTCTGAGTCTGTATTTTGCTCAGTTATAGCAGGATAGCCTTTTTAAAAGTAAAATTACCATCTGAAGCTGAGCTCTGTCCTAGCCAGAGCCCTAGGACTAATATATGAGAAAATGTATATGAATACACAAGTGAGTGAGAAAGGGATGAGGAGAGGAATTGTGTTTCACTGAGAACTCCAACACCAATAGATCTTTGGTACCGGAATATTTATATCTCTTGTCCTTGCACTTTTGTCAGGTCAGAGCTAGAAAAACATTACTACTACAGAGTGAATAGCATATATGTATCTTGTGGCTGTGTTAATCTCATGCAGTATTTTAAGAGCATAGAGAAGAATATCACATTTGAGTGTTCAGAGAGTGGGAAATTGCCTAATGGTCAAGTATAAAAGAGTAAGGCTGTGGAAGAGACAAATTTCTGAAACTCTGATGGGCTGTAGGGACTATTTGCAGCTTGTATAATTGAATTTTGAACCACTGGAAGAAGAATTTATGTACACAATTTCTGCAGCTTTCCATCACTGGAGCAAAACTTCACTACATCACAGTCTGCTCAGTCATCTGATATCCTCATTACTCAGCAGAAAAAAAGAACTGTGTGATAGGAAGTGTATGTTTGCATAAAGTCTCAATGACATTAAGCTGTAAAAAATCTGATTTTAGCTGTCAGTTTTATTGTTAGTGTAATGAAGAGACTTTCACCTTTCATACTCAAGTGTAAAGCTAAGGGAGTCACATACAACAGGCAGCTAAGATTCCAGATTTACTAAACTTCAGTGAGTTTATCAGAAGTAAAGCTGAGAGCATCTCATTGAAAGTTTCATCTTTCCTTTTATTAGCAGTTAAAATCTTAAAATGCTGTCAGTGCATTCCCATTAGGACTGCTGAATGGTTTCATTGGATTTACTAATCTAATTTAAGTGAAAATTGTTGAAGAAAATTTGACCTTATATCATCTGCTATTTTTACTGAGAAAATTTGAAATCAGTTTTTACATTAAGCTGTTTTGGAGCTCCAAACCCTTTTTGTCTGGTAATTGACTTCCTAGTATTAGTTAAAATATCAGGGCAGAAAGGTAAAACCTGAATAAGTTGAAGGGAAGTAGACTAGTCTGTAAGAAGTTTTCTGTACATCTTCCTCATGTCCTTGTGATACCAAACTCTTCTCCTCAGACAGAATTGCACAGATGTCCACATAACTGATGTGTAAACAATTGCTCATTTGGCCAAAACCAAAATGAAGCAGAGCATGAAGCGTCCTTGTGATGTACCAGTCTGCCACAATGTATATCCATTGTGCTTAGACAAGTCAAAGGTATTCTGTCTCTTATGCTGCTCTGGAAATGAGGTAGTTCTAGATCACTTTAAGCCAAGAATGTTGTAAGCAACACAGTAGAATTTCTGTTGTTTTATAGTATATTAACCACAATTTTATTTTATCCACATGGAAGTGTGGGATTGGTTTGAACTGTTACAATCAGCTTTATAGATAAATACATCTTTTTTTATTATCTAGTTCCTTATCACTCTTTCTACCCACTTTGAAATTTTTTATTGGTACCCTTGAACACTAAAATATATTTTATAATTTTTCATGGTAACATCAATAACTTTACTTAAATCCCTGCTAGAACTGAAGGACTACTCACTGGAATAGCAAGAAGGAAGGCTTTGCAAGGTTTTCTGAAGATGTCTGTCTGGATTTGGTGCATCCATTGTGGAGTATTATTTGTAGAATTCATAAAAATATATTATCACTTGGACAACACTACAAAGAAACCATGACATTAAGTTTTTATTTTGCACCTTAAATACTTAAAATTAGAATTCAAAGTGATATTTTTATCTTCTAAACTTGAAACTTCCATGAGTAGGTTCTAAATCAATCTCATACTAGCGAAGGGAGGCCTTTCGTATGGTATTCATCAGTTGCTATTCTTGCTCAAAGCACTAATGAATAAGAACATAATCATTACTATTTAGACTGGTTCTGGTCCCTTGAAAACAACACATTACAATAAAAACTCTTCATCTCACACCTGGATAAGTTCACGAGGCAATTAAACATGGAAGATACAATTAATCTTTTTCCTCTTCATCATGATTTATACAACTGTTTAAATTAATTTCCTTTTTTTTTTTTTTTAAATTACGACAGGTGTCTTAATAATAAAAAGTTAATTCTATATTTTTCTGAACTGTACACCTCTATGTTTGTTCACATTAGGCTTAAAGTCTTCCATGCCCACAGTAATTAATATCTACAAGGACAAATGTTCAGTATTTGGCAAAGAGGGTCTAGCAGTCTTAAATCCCTTCTGGCTCAAAATTTATGCTAGTATGATAACAGAATATATCATAGATCATATGACCCTGAACTGAATTATCCTTCATATATTCTGTCATTACAGCCATATTTTCACCAGAGTTGTTCCATTTCTCATATATACCCTTAGGAAAGACTGCTTTACCTCTTTCCCGGTTCATACTATCTTAAGAATTTAATTTCTGAATCCCAACTTTGACAAAAGCTTTCTGTATTTCACAAACACCAGTAATAACCACTAAAATTCATTAATTACCACTATGGAAATGGCAGCTGTATGCTCATGCTTTTCCATTGACTCCCATTCAAATTCCAAATATTTTAAAAGCTTTTCAAACATTCATCTATCTTCATTTGCTTTGCTTCTCATCCAGTTCCTCCACCACCTGCCCCATCCCTCCTACAGTCATGCCTGCTGGTGTGAAAATATGTTCTTTTGCATAGTTCTGTGAAGCAGCCTACTTGCATTTTTCCTTCTGATCTAGCCTTAATTTTCTTTCTAAACTTAAAAAACTACATTGTTTTTAATTTTTTCTTTATTTCATTGGTATTTTCTTTCACACATTTGTTTTCTGTAATGCTGTTACGGGGGTATGTTACATTGCACCTACTCCTGTCTGCTTTACTTTTGTAATTCACATATTTTTAATGGTGTAGAAAATATATGTGATACAAACTGGGCTACCTTTGTTTTGACTCTGTCTGTGTATTCTAGTATGGCTGGACTTATTTAAGTGTTTAGTAAATACTAAATACTATCTATGCTTCTATTCTGCTTGGATGTAGGAGCTGGCGTGACAGAGTGTGTATCATATTTTGGCATGAGTGTGTCCACTGTGGCAGCAGGGCTATGTTTGCTTTCACCTTTGTTCATCTCTTTTCAAGCTTATGTTTCATAAGTCAATATTGCAACAGGAGAAGAGATAATGGCATAGAGTTTGAGAATACTTTAGGACACTTAATAAATCACTGAACCACTTCAGCCAAGGCTGCGGATGAAATCTAACAAAATTCATGATTCTTCCCCTCTGCTTTGCTCTGGTGAAACCCCATCTGGAGTACTGAGTCCAGCTCTGAGGTCCCCAGCACTGGAAGGACATGGAACTGTTGGATCGAGTCCAAAGGAGGACCACAAAGTTGATCAGAGATTTAGAATGAAGTGGTCACTTTACCTACAGCATGATTCTGTGGACAGAAGAACAGGAGTAAAAGCATTTAAGATGGATCCAATTTGCTCTTTCAGTTGTATTTAGCTAGTAAAATTTTCATCATACATATATGGGAACTGTGAAAGAATCACAAATACCTTTTCAGTACTTTCTTGACAGGCATTTGCAGCAAACTTGTCTGGTTTCCTGTAGGACTTGTTTTCTCTAAAATTGGTGTGTTGCTTCACTGTATTGCAGATACTTTTGCAGAGTGGCAGTACCCTTCTCCTTGCCCATACCTACTTTTGTTCAGATGATGTCCTACACACATCATTTTTCAAAGAATGGTGGTCAGGGTATCCCTGCCATAAGACATTTGAAATTCTCCATGCGATCTGCGCTATGAAACAGCATACTGTGAACTGGAGGGATGGCCCTGTTGTGCATCTTTCAGCTGGTGGCATACTGCCCTGTTGTTAGGAAGGCTGACAGTTCTTGCCCTAAATCAAGACTTGTTCTGCTGCTGAATAATGACACTATGCAGTACTTTGGATGTTTGGCTCCCCTAGAACTGAGGTAATCCCTTCTATGACAGGTTATGTAAATGCAGTTGGCTCCTTTTGCTTTTTCAGGAGTTACAAAAATCATGGTTCTTTTATAAAAGTTAATGTTGTTTGTAATTAGTTCTTATTTTTTGTTGTTTATTTCCCCCCCGCCCCTGCTGTTGCATCCCAAAGTCTGTTACTGTCTGAGCATTTGTTGAGAATATAGATCTTATTGTCAGGTGTAGTTTCCATCCCGTATACCATCAATATCAAATACACTGTTTTTCAGCATATTATGGGTTTTTCAGGATAGAAAGAGACTGTGTATACTGATATTTTTTTCATATGAAAAAGTACCATGATGATGCTCTTAATTATTACATAATGTTTCAATAAAAATATTCATATTTAATCTTATGGATTTTATAATTAGGGTTCTTTAAAATAATTTGCTGTATGAAGAATTCTATAATGCTCTGAAGTATTATAAGCTTTTATTATACTCTATTAATTCTAGGGTTTTCATATAGGTTTAAGTCTTTTAGGTATTATATTGCCAATGATGTATATCCATCTGATTGTTAATACTTCTGCTGGCACCAGGATGAAATGCAAAATCTTTTCCTTAAGAGTCCATAAAGAGAGGGCACACAGGCAGCTGTTGGTTACATAATATGATCTTCACTGACTTTAAGCAGACATTTAGATCCACATAGAGAGGAACAGGCCTGTAAGATTAGTTGTGTCCAGGAAAACTAAATTGTCATTTATGTTTCTTTTACTGTGTTATTATTTCTACTGTACTCTGCTTACAGATCTGAGACAATGACTGCTCTTCTCAGTAATGAGTAAATGCAATAAAAATTTAAAAGCTGAAAGAACTAGTTATGGTACTTAATTTGGGATTGAGATAATCCAAGATAAAATGACTAATAAATTAGATTAAAAAAAAAAAAAGAAAAAGTAAAATAAGCTTTTTTTTTTTTTTTAACCTTTCATTGAAAGCAATAAAATACAGCTGTGTCAGCAGAAAGTTCCTGCTTGATTTTTTGGATTCCTGTCTTTTCCACTGACTTCAACAGTTTTAGACCCACTTGCTTCCTTAAAGAAAATGGCATTAAAACCCATTCTCTACTTTATCAGATCCCTACTTTCTTGGGTATTGCATTATGTGTTTAAATCCATGTATAGCTCAGTTGGCTTCCACATGGCTGTTTCCTTTCTGTGAATTTAGTATATGTGCAATACTGGGTCCCTGTTATTCACTTTTATAGACTTTTCATGGATTAATAAGGAGATTATTTACCTGATTTTCAAATACAGTAAACCTTCCCATACAAAATGATTCTGTTATAAATTTAATCATACTTTTGATTAGGAAATGAAAAAGATGTTAATAAGTAATAAATGAATAATGCAAGGTTCACAAAAGCAAGCAAAATAATGAAAACTAATTGCAGTGTTGTGAAAGCAGAAAACCTGCTTTATATTGATAAGTATATCCTGCGATGTAAATAATTTTGCCTTTTGAGCATAAAATAAATGTTGAGTGAGGAACTTTTTTTCCACGAGGATGACATTAAAACGTCATTTAAAATTCTACTTGTCTAGAATGCAATTGACTTTTTTCATCAAATGACAGGGAAAAATCTTTCAGATCTTCTAAAGAAGATTTGCAGATCTGTAGACCTGGCAGACTAACCAGATACATTTCAATACCAGTTAGAGATGTATAGTTCTATAGTAATAGACATGCAGATATGATATGAAGGTATAAACTATGATGCTTAATGAGGTATTAAGGCACATGTTAATTTCAAGGAAATCACGAGTCACTGAAATGTTGCAAAAGATTCAACAATACAAAATAAATTATTTGTTTTACATGTACTGAGAATGTGTTTTGTTGAGTATACGTTTATCTTCTTGCAGCTTTTTCTTCCTCCATAACTTGAAGAAAGGAAAATCTTCTTATAGCACCAGTTCTGGCTTCCTGCTTATTAAATGTCTTTTAATTTTTTTTATACTTCACTGCACAGTTCATGTTTGAAATGCAGTTGAATTTTCATCTGGTCTGTCCCTTCTTCTCTGGTAATAATAATAATAATAATAATAATAATAATAATAATAATAGTACCCAATTTTTA
>VZSE01004120.1:24588-171084 GCA_013398275.1 Promerops cafer | reverse complement strand
AAAAAAAAAAAAAAAAAAAAAAAAGATTTCTCATGTGACCATGGTTTGCAGGGTTCCTCTCAGGTTCTAAAAGAGACCTTTATAACAATTCAAATCACTAAGTAAGTGAATTATAGGTTGTTTCTTACTACACAAGCCTTTGATTTCAATGATTTGGTAATCTGAGCCAGGTTGAAACTAATTACTTGAGGCTTACTTAGCTCAAAAATGTCTAAGTGGTAAAGCATGCCCATGAATACAAGTGACCGAGCTCTTTGAAAATGCACTTGCCCTCATCTTCCTTATAAATGAAATTCAGGTGTAATTATTGTTTCCTAATACAATGAATCTTTATGATGAATGACACACATTAATGGACAGAGAATAATTTCTAATTAACTTATTTCTTGAAGTGGTTCTGTGTTTTTGACAGTTTGAAGCAGGGCAGGAAGTGCAAAGAGTTGCATTATTCAGGGATACCCTACTGAAACACTCGATTAATAGTGTAAAGAGAAAAGGAAGAATGGGGATCATAAACTGTATGTTCCAGAGGACTACTTATGAGGTTTCTGACGTTTCTGAGCTGGCCTCTGATGTTCAGCTTGTATTAAGTAACAAATTAGGAGAACAGTATAATGGCAATTTATACAAAAATATACTTTGAAACATTTATTCATTTAATAATAAAGCTGTCAACTTTTTGGTGAGTTTTAAGGACATAAAATTAATACTTCAGAAACCCACTGTAACTCTTGATTTCTAAGATTTGGTGCTATAGATCTAACTCATCAAATTAACACTGTTCTGAAAGTCAGCATCAATGGAAGCCAATAGAAAGACTCCGTAGATTTAGTGAGCTTTTTATTAGACGCATTTCATTAACAATCCCAACTAATTAAGCCCTTTGGTAGTAAAACAAAGATCCCATTTGCAGCATTGCAATTTCAAAAAGTGGAAAGTTAGATAACTACTCTTGTGTCTGACATTTGTTAGCTTGTTTTTTTCTTAAGTAGTGACTCAGCTCAGAGTCAAACTCATATTCACAGAGTGGAATGAGGGAGAGGGACCTCAATGTTTTTTTTGTCCTTAAACCCAACAAATATTGAAGTGCAATATTTCCTCTGGTGGATTAGGACACACTGTATGTTTTTGTGGAGAATTAGGAGCAATACTTTGAAAAAAATGTTAGGAAAATGTCTACTAAAATTTTATTTTGCAGTAGGTTTTTAGATGTTGTTGTAGATCTAATTACTTATACGTACATCATTGGTTATATTTAGCGTTTTATTCCTATCTGGAATTAGTGATAAAATTTTGGTAAGCAGAATTTTAAACTGCAAATGCTATGTCAGATGGAAACAGATTTTTATCTGCGTATAATGTGATCAGCTAGAGTGCTTCTTGCTGTAACACAGACATGCTATGAAGGTTTCGTAATCTTAATGTTTCTGAAGATTTCAAAGTCTTAGTGGTTCTGGACAGACTCCCAGTTTTAGATGGAGAGAAGCTGATCAACACTTTGCCAGTGGTAACAGAGCCTTTAATCAGAGTCTGGAAAATTAATTTTCTGTAAAAGCATCTGGATGCATTTCCTGACTTGTATTCATCTTCTTTTGCAGTACTTCATGTTTTACTTGTGGACTCTGTCATAAACTGAAGTTTAAAAAAGAAAAGCTAAAGCAAACTAGCTGCCATCAGCAGAAGACAACAGATGCCTTAGTGGGAAATGAGTTTCAAAGTGAAAATTAATACAATGAGTAGTACAGCTACAACATGTGGAATATAGAGTGAATTACAATGGGGAAATTGCTCTTTCTACTGAGCAAGCTTTTTGCCATATTTTTATTCATGCATTTGATAACACTGTTATCCTAACATTGTTCTGCCTATAAAGCTTTTCCAACCATAATATACAAGAGCTTTGTTTTTTCCTTCACTGTGATGACTCTGTCCTTTGGTATTTTTCATAGCTTGACATGAGGCAGTAATGGTTCTATTAGCTGCACTGTATCTGCTGAGCTTGCTGTTTTCAGGGAGCATGTCATCACCAGTGCCTTTCTGCAGCTTCCTTATTAGCATGTGCCCTTTACTGACTCTGCAGGAGCTATCACCTAGAATTAAATATTTTCTGCTAGACCTGTCCTTACTCTGTGCAAAAATGATTACAATCCATTACGCCACCCTTTTGCTGACAGGCAGATACCACTGAGATTGCAATAAAATTGCTACACATTTAAATACAACACTAGCTTGCTGCACTGAGTATTTTGATAAAAGGAAATGTTGGAAAAAATCCTTTCAGTTCACTAATTGGTGATGAATTTTTGAGAAGGAAAATGTGGATACTTATTAAAATTATTGTATCAGCTATGCTGTATAGTTGTGATAAACATAATAATGGAAAACATAAACATTTTTACCTCATTAAGATTGTTAATAAGGTGTAGAATAGCACAGACATTTAGAAGGTACAGATTTTGTAATGGAAAACAAAAGCTTTGAAATTATTCATACTTAATTTTTTCTTTTAATACAAAAGACAAATGAAGTAATAGTCAGCATTTCCTGGTGAAAATTCTTTACATGTCAAAAAAAACCAATCCTATGTGCAGCCTATTTTTCAGCTTTTTCAATGGAAACACCATCGTTATCATTATTGATTTGAATATAAACATATTTTTTTTTACATATTTGTCTTCCTTTCAAGCCCTATTCCAATAGAACCTCAAGGGTGTCATTGTACAGTTACCTTTATTTTTAGCAAGACAGCACCTCCAGCATTGTAGAAGATTTTGATGTGATTTTCTCCCAGTGGGTGTAATGCTCTTGCTATAGCTTCTTCAGAGCTGGTAGGAATTATTGCCTCAAACATAAGAGAAGGCAGCTAAGCTCCCCCAAAGTGGCTGCATTCTATTTGGCTATTTTACTCCTAAAAATGTTGTTCCATAAGTAAAATACTTCTTGAACTTAAAGCCTCCTGCATCACTACACTGCCATACAGACAGGGCTATTCTTACACGGCACAATAAAGTCCTTTTTTGTATGTGAAAGCCTAAGGACCATTTTGTAATTCCAACATTCATTGCTTATATGAGCATGTTGCTTTACCTTATCTACATCTCCCACCAGCCTTAATAATTTTAACTGTGAGCAGACTCAGTCCTTCTATTTCTGAAGAATGGCACTTTATAGATGCAATAAGGAAAACTCCCTTTGAAGAATTTACCATTTAACATATCAGTACATTCCTAAGCTATATTTTGTAAAATGTTTTACATTTTTTGCCTTGAGGGCTGTCTTTCTTTAGCATCCAGCTGTTTTTTCATATTTTACACATCAACCTGCATGCACCACAAGGAAAGATAGATCACTGTTACATTAAAATTTGTGTGCCTGTTTCATAAAAGTCATATGCTTCATTTACATGGGATGATCAGCTGCAAAGAAATATATTGTGTAATATATCACTTCAAAATTAATATCCATTTTGGAGATCACCTGTCTTACTATGACATTGCAGCTCATGTATGAAGTGTCTGAAGTCAAGAAAGGGACCAGTTTGAATAGGTCTTCATAGGATTTGACAACGTTTAAAGACATTTTCACCACAGCATTTTTATATCTAAAGAGTAAACAAAGTGCTATTTCAGAAATTTTCTGAATTATAAAAGATAATTAAATGCAGGTGTTTTCTGCCATCCCATTTTGCATGTGAAGATTATCTGATGAATCACTGTATATTTCTTGATACTGTGTTTCTGATATCAGGGCCTTACCAAGACTTATTTCCCTAATTTTTCCTGAAAGTTAATTTCCTTCTTGTTGAAACCACAGAACTAGAACTATTAACCACTTTATATTACACTTACAATTAAAAGAACCCCCAAAAATTCATCCTATATATTATTGTCTCTATTCTTTTGGAGATACAGTATATTTCAAAGAGAGACCCTGAATCCCATATTCACATTTAAATCAAGCTGAAATTAGGGTGAAATTAAGTTAGCCATGCTTAACATGATTGGGTTCTGAAATTAAGGTTGACAGCAAGACTACATGAACTGCAACTGTGGAATATACAACTTAAACTAATTCAAATGTGGCATCCTCATAGGACTCACGTCAGTGGTAGGAGAGCTGTACTGAATCAGGGTAGTCTGAATCAAAGACAGCTAATCAGCAACTTCTCATTAAAATGACATTAACAACTATTCTGGGACCACCCTGATGCTCAGAAAGTTCCATTCTGCACGGGAGCTTCCAAGAAAGACTCTGGCACTGTTGTTACTGCTTACCTGTGAAATATAAGTCTCCTCTTTGACCACTGAATATGTACTGCATATCTCTTGGTCAAATGGGCATATTGGTATAGTGTGTAAGGCCCTACACCCATGACACAGCATGAGATCTAGAATCTGTTAGTGCTGAAGTTCATGGAAAAAGGCCATTAAATTCAAGGACTGTACATGCAAACACTGTGTGTAATATACTTGAAAAGCCTTTTTGTATCAGCTAGGATTTGATGCCCTTTACAGAAAATAATCATGTAGATCCAGGGTCTATATGAGCAAGTCTCTTGAACTTGTATTGCTGTGAACATGCACTAAAATGGAGCTAACTGCCTGCAGGGAGGCACCGACAGAAGTTGGGACCTGCTTTCCCATTATACTTCCTGGCAGATACTGACTCGAGCCTTCCAAGTGTGTAGGAAGATATGAGCCTGGATTTATTTATTTATTTTTCACTGCACCTGTTTTGTAGACTGTTTGCTGCTCCCTGAACTACCAGTTATCTGTAAACCAAAGCTGAAGTAAGAATCCATTAGTGGAGCCTGGTGTAAGCCCAGAGTGTGGGCGTGTATTGTATCTTAGGTCTCAAATTATTTCTTTCCTTGGGAAAAGCAGTGAAATATGTTCACCATATTGAACCACTAGAGAGATATATTTATTGAGATATATTAGGAACCAACATTGGTCCTAAGGGCCTAAATCAGTGGGGCTTCAAGTCCTACCTTCACTGAAGGGAAGACAGGGACAAAAGCTGTAGCAACAGGAAAACCTATGAGACTGGAACTAGGAATAATATTTGTAGCCAGTTTACACATAGGGAATATGTAAGCATATGGATCCAGCATGACCCAAGCAGAGATGACTGTCCAAGTCAGGGAACTCCAGCAGAGCTCTAAGTGCCACCAGTTATTTCTGCAAAGCTGACTGTACACAGTGTACATTAACTTGTTCCTGTGACAGAGTAGGTTCACCAGAATCAGAAATAGTTGACAAGCCTTGTCTTACACAGAAACGAATATTTTAGCTCCAACTTTATGTTACTATTCACAGGTCCATTAGTCCTACATATAATCTTCTCAGATTCCTAAAGCACAGCCTTCCTGGAGAAGGAAGGATGCATCGGATATTCTCAGACTTAATTACTAAGTGATAACAGCTCTTCTGCCTTCATTCAGTCATCTGCTAAATTTCTCTAGTTCTGATAACAAAACAAACATTTTTTTCCAGAGTAAAACACTTCCTAGAGATTTACCACTGCTACTTCAATGTATACATTAATATGTAACACTGTTTGTTATTTATGTTTCTCCATTTTTTTTTAATGAAAAACACACCGAAAGCTGAAAAAATGGAATTTCTGTATTTCATTTTGGTCCAGATGTCACAGACTTCCTGATGTGACAATTGCTCCACTGATGTTAAGTTATTTATAGGTTATATATATGTGTATATATATATACATATATATGTATATATATATGTGTGTATATATATGTACATTCATATATATACACAGGCTAATACGCAGTTTTTGTATATCTACACATTTAGATGATGTGATGATGGTTGAAAGGTTCTGCCTTTTTTTTTTTTGCTTAAATTGTACATATAGTTCTGTGAGGGAAAAAAAGTCCAGGATCAGGAAGGTAGAATTTAGGAACAAGGAATGATGAATCCAGTAAAATTTTAGATATTTAAATAATTTTACTAAAACTAGCAATTAAAGAAACTGTTAGTCTAACTGTTAGTTAATGAGTTTTATCTTCTGTATTTATTACATATTAATAAATAAAATGAGAATTGTATCAAAATTTTTCTACACAAGAGAAACTACTTTGCTTTCTAGTACATTCAGTTGTTTAATACTCTTATGCTAACCCCAGAAGTGATTCTCAACTACACAGAATTTTCCTTACAGATGCATCCCTAACCAGAGGTTTACAAACCCCCATCATTTCCAGGCAAAATTTTCAGATGACAGGCTTGTAATGCCACATTTAGAATTAGCAAGATAATTTTCCATTTACATTTCCTGAATGCTGTGGGGGTTCAACTTATCAATCCATTATTTTTCTTTTGTATTTGGCTGTATTGACCTTCCAGAAAAGAAATTTGCCCTTCTGCCCAAGAAGTGTGAAGCAGACATTGTGATTTTCTCAATATTTTTAGGAAACTTACAACAATAAGGTCTAACCGAGAGATATTTTCCACATTACTCTAAATATTGCATCATTTACATAATAGATTAACAGTCTGTTTCACACCTTGCAGTTCTCTGCATAATTTCCACTTGAAGCTTTAGAATTTTAAATAGCTCATGACTTGAAATTAGATGGTATTGCATTCTGGATGTGCATGCAACATATACATTGTCTATGGTGTCAAAAAAGAAGGCCTGTTTATGGAAATATTTCCTTTAATTTCCTACTTTTTGTGTGTGGATAATTTCTATTCAGAATTTTTCACCTTTTACAGGTTAATATCTGCTGAGCTATATCTTTCATTAAGAGCAAATAAATTAAATGTCACTTAAATAGGAAGCAAAATGAGGTGTTCTAATGACTGACATCTAACCCAGAAAATTACTATTTTTTAAAAGAGATACTCTTTGTAAATAATTTTCATCCTAAATATTTGGGTTCTTGTTGCACATGAAATAAGGTCTAAACCATATAATAAGAAGCATATTCATGGTTTCAGTGAGGAAGATACTATTGTTCTGAAACCACTAATTAGTTCTAGTCCTAAAAATAAGGAACTTCTGCCTTTAGAGAATGCATTTGTAAAATGAAAAAAAGTGCAGCAATGTGTATATGTGCATAATCTGCATACTTACATGCATTTGAATTTAAAGTGTGTCATTTTATTTATGTTAAACAAACAAACAAACAGCTTACACATTTCAATTTGCAGTTTTATTTAATTTGTAAGTAGCAAGGAAGACGCACAGCGGTATTTAGAAATCCAGATTTTTGTAATACATTTTTGTATACAAAACCCTTTCCACATTTTTTATCCACCACTTTTCAGCATCATGTTTTATGAAAGAAAATGCAAAAGAATGGGAGTGCTAGTAAAGCCGAGTTATTGAGAGAAGAGAGAGGGCAGAGCATAATTAGTTTGTCTTTTGCAGTGTTCAGCAGCAAGGGAGATGCTTGGTGGCTACTGTGCCTTGGCCCTGGTTCACTTTAACATGGGAGTAAGCAAAGCAAAAGAAGACAGTTTATTAAAGTGCATTCCACCATGTTTTGAAGTCTCTCAACATGCAAAGGAATCATTTTAATAGCTCTTATTTCTTTTCTTATGGAGTATCAAAGGTGAAGCAAGAAATATAGGATACAGTGTGTCATGCAAAAGACATGTCATTTCTGTTTTGCTGTCTCCTCAGAAAAACATGCTCTGTAAATTCTGTTGATTTATAAGTGTCTATTGTTTCAGCTACTTGTCTGTACTATTTTCCTTGGATTTATTTAATTTGCTGGGTGGATCAGGGTTGTTTTATTACATTTGTATAGATGTATAGTTGTTCAGGTGATCCATGAGCCTAATGAAAAAAACCTAACATTTCAAAATAGTGATTTTAAAAGAATGACCTCAAACTTGCTGCCAGACAGCCTTTTGTTATCTCAGTGTTACCTCAGTTGGAACATACTATTATTGTGTACATGCAGCTCTTCCTTGTGTGGTGTGAATAATGGGCATATGGAACTGAAAATACTACAGTGAAAGTGTGGAATTTTTTTGTAGTGAAGTCTTGATCAACCCATAGATAGACATCAGAAGTCTTTCCACCCTATCAACTAGAATTCACAGTGTCCTGTGAGAGCTGTACCTTGTTTCTGCAGGTGACAAGAGTGAGGGGTAAATTGTGGCATTCCTGTGTTGTCATGTCTACTTAGACCACTGATAATAATGCCAGCCTGATTAATGTGTCTGTTCTAATGACTCTCTTTTTGAATAAGCTTCAAAAGGTCTCGGTGTTTCACTCCAGTGCTTCTTGAGGCTGATTGTATCTGACATACCTCAGGCACAGAGGGTTTGTCTGCCTCAGCACACTGGAATGTTCTTGGCTACTTGATATAAAATTAAGATCTTTAAGGCGTAGAAACAAGAATTCAGGGCAGCCTATAGAGCAGGGACAGGGAATCAGAGAGGAAAGCCTTCTTTTGCTTTCAGATGTTTTGGGAATTTCCAGTGGGAGTCTATAGCATTCTTTGAGCAGAATGATCAATTTTGTGGTAAAGAAAGACGAGCAGAAAAGAAAAATATAAAAGGGGGAAAGAAATCCCAAAGAAGACTTTAAATTCATCTTGATTGAGTGGATTTAGACATAATTGAAGAGCTGTTGTTGCTGGTGGCTGCCTGCAATGAAAAGTTATGCTTTTATAGCTTCCTACAAGGGCATGAGAGTCATTTTGGGGTTGCCTGGTTTCACATTAGACAGTATCAAGAAGAGACGGGAGTGTGGAGAAGGTTAGGGTAATTACCGTGAGCTTATTCCTTACCAAGCACAGTTTTTGAAGACTGATGATCAATTTACTGAACAGTATGAATAGCTGGATAACTTTAAAAATGTGCTAATTTTTGTTTGTTCCACCTGAATGTGCTTTGTTGAGGTTTTCTGTAAGTTTTGAAAGAATATGCATTTAATATTTAGAAAGCCAGAATGCTTAAATATGGTGAGAAAAGACAGCAACAGCAACATAAAATTTGCAGGGAATTAAAACAAAAAATTTTTTTTTTTTTCATTAAGAAATCTTAGAATTTACTCTGAGATAAATTTCTACTGTGAAACCTTCAGATTTTTATATTTTCTTTAAAATCTATTTCCACGTGACTGCTACATGTGACCTGTTACAACAAGATACTATTGGTGCATCAGTGTTTTCTGAAATTACTAATTGTTCTCAGCAGTCAACAATTGAATAAGAATAAAGAAAATAAAACAAAAATTGAACATCTATTAAAAAAACTTCTTTGTTTGATCCTCCAAATATTTTTTCCTTAAACTTGAAGTATTTTCTAGTTATTTCTAGTTAAATTCATTTTAAAAAAAGTTTCTTCAAACAAATTTTTCACCAAATTACACCCAATAAGTAGCAGAAATTAAGGACTTTTAAGAGTTGACAATCTCAAATTTTATTTAATTCCTCCTCAAAAAAAAATAAAATAGTGGAACTGAGAAATTTATGAAAATATAGGAGGAATAGGTAATAAAGTCACATCGTTTCTTTCAGGTTATGTCTACTGGAACTTTTTTGAATATTTGCAACAAATCAGAATATTGGTGTCAGGAAAGTCTTTTACCTCTTCAGGAGCTTTGTATAATGAAAAACTGACAGAGTTCTCAAACCAGGTCCACTACTAAAATACTTTGACTATACTGAGTTTTATGATTAAATTTTTTCCTATTCTGCTTAAAAAAACCCCAACAAAAATGCAGCAAACATATGTGTGATCAACCTTAGTGTTTTTATGGTACTGAATTTACTAAATTTTAATCTGAAAGTATTGTACTCTGAAAGAGTTACTGCAGATGATTTACCATGATTATCTCAGCTGTTGGATTTTTTTTTTTTTTTTATGACTATGTACTAAGAAAAATTGGAAGATTTCAGGAATATCGCTCTCTCCAGTTTACTATTCCTAGCGTCACCAGTGAAAACAGTGTTTAATCATGCACTTAGTCTCAAAAAGAGCATATAAAATGTGAGTAATCTTTTATACCTAGTATGGCACAGTGCTAAAATCTGAGTTTCAGGGGATCCTTGGAGTTGAAAGAGAAAGTTTTGCATGAAATCTCTCAAATAGCTATGAATAATAAATTCTTATAAATAAAAAGGTTATTCTTGTAAAGATGTCATAAGAAACCAGTATTTTTTAAAATATTAGTTACCTGCAACTCTTTTTCACAATCTGAGCTCTGCTAAATTGATTTTATATGTAGCACTTTTACTCTTGTAAACAAATGCTGGAGTAGACTACCTATATATAGGCTACTTAAAGATCAGTGATTAAAATGACAAGTGTTTTGGATTTTAGTCACAGTGTTCAATACAGGAAAATATAAATGTTTTTGAAATTGAAATCAATAGATACTCATTATTTTTTTGTATTTTCCTCATTATAAAGGGGCTATTGTTATCAAAATATTCTTATAGATATTGAATTGAATTAAACCCTGGAATTTGTAGAATTCCCTGTTTATTTATTTGTATTTTTAACCAGAATCATTACTTTTGAGGACTTTTTTCCCCTTGACAACAAAACAGTACTACCATTGTAAATACATTACAATACATGGGCATTCTAATGAAAAAAGTTGTTGCTGTAAACCATCATGCTTGAACTGTCAAAATCATTTGGGTTGATTCTTGCAGTCTTACTCTGCATAGTGTCTTAGTCTTTAAAAAGTCATACTAATTTAATTGTGTAAGAATTCTGAAAAACAACAGTCTGCTGCTCAGATTTAAATTTATGGAAAGTCTCTGAGAAATTTGGAAAACAAAATGAATCATTAACACTAGGAATAGAATTATCATTCATTTAGATCTTAATCCAAAATAAGCACTCCAGAGGACACCTAAGACTTTGAGCAACCTTGGCATGTATTTTAAAACATAATGTAGAGACAGCAATAAATAAAGCTTCCAAAAAAAGCAGCAGTCTTCTGTCCTCCCACTCTCTAACACCCCATTTAATTCCTAGTCATAAGACCTGTGCACCTCCATCACACCTTCCCACGAGATATCCCACCCATTTCTGCCTCAGTCAGCTCACACAGATGGACCTTGTAGCATACCCAGAATGTCAACAGTTTATGGCTATTTTAGACCTTGGCAAGGAAGAGCATTCCAGAGGAAAGGTCCCTTGAAAAAGAGTGCTTTGCCAGCAGCTCTGCAGCCTTTTAGAAAGAGGGGAATCGAGTTTGAGGGCATCTGCAGGTGTCACGAATCTCAATGTAAATTGTACAGACAAGTGCTGACCACAACTCACATCAGCATTTTTGCACAAAAATCTCTCTACTCTATCATTGAGTCAAGATGCCAGTTTGTTATATATTGAGAAAAATGGTCTCATTTTTTCAATGACCTTTCTGCCTAGGCTTTGATTGTTACCAGCTGCTTTTCATTATCTTTAATAGATCATTCAGTTTTGCCTATTATTATTTAATAATATTTCCACATGTGATGATGTTAAGCAAAAATTAATAACTGATAAAAATAATAAACTATTCCAAAAATTTGCATTTTTTCAAGATTGTAATTGTGTCCATTGATTAATTTCCTGTTTTTTTGTTCATCATTTTTATGATGAACAATTTATGTTCATCATAAAATTTTCCTAAATCATACTCTACACTTTACTAATATTTGTCAATTTATAATTAAATTGAAAATTGTATCATAGAATGAAACTACTGTCCTTCAGAGATATTTTTTAAGCTTTGCTATTCATCCCTTAGAGGTGAATGTAGTGCTTAAGGAGGGAAATTTTTTTGTGTTCACAAGTCTTTGTAGGATGTTATGTTAGTCTTTTGTATGTTAAGATAAATCATTCTGATGGAAAAAAAATTGTGGAAAATATCAAAGGCCAATACATATATATTGTGTGGGTCTGTATGCATTTTATGTGTGATCATAAGATAAAGGTACTCAAGATTCTCGTGGGTGGTTGAGCTGGACTTTTCTCAGAGGAGTCAGTAACAAGAAAAGTGATAAGTCTCACAAGTTGCAACCAGAGGAATTTTAATTAGATATTGGGAAGGAATATTTCATCATGAGGTTCACCAAAGAGTACAAGAAGTTGCCCAGAGAAGTTATGGAAACTCCATTCTTGGAAACTTAACTAGTCATGGCCTTGAACCAACTGCTTTTAAGACATCTCAGTTTGGGGCAGGAGGATGTACCAGGGGTCCTAGTTGCTCAAATCATGCTGTGATTTACTGTGTAATACAGACAATAACTGGACGTTAGTGTTCACTACAAACCAGACACAAGCTTTCTGGAAAGGCAGAGTTTGAGGATAAGATTTTCATTTGACGTAAATTGGCATTTGAAATTATTAAACCCTAACTAATTTAGTGTAGGTGAGACTTTGCTCTCGTATCCCTTGAAATACAATTTGTGGATCATATTAAATTTGATTTCTATTTTGTTGGAAGTGTTTAATCTGAAGGTTTAGGAAATACTCTGTTCTCATCATGCTGTAATGTTATCATGCTGCTCCACATCAGCCTTTCAACTATAGAAGGTAGGATTTGTCCATGAAAAGGTATGCTAAGGTTTTATGCTTTGTCCCTAAGAATTCTTGAATTTTTTAAAGAATCAGGTACTCAGATTGCATTGGCACACTGCTTTGACATTTCCAGGCTAAATTTTCTCCTGACTTATAACCTATGATTTAATTGGAATATTAGGGCCCTGAGTTGCTCAGCATCAGATGATTAAATTAATTATCCTTCTTCCCTTTTATTTTTCCTTTTCACCTCTGCCTTGATGTCAGTAAAAGCTTTTCTTCATTACCCCTACTCTAGTACCAAACTCAGATCAATGGTGAATCACATTATGAATTTTAGGTTGTTTGACTGAGGAAACCTTAGTCTTTGCTTTCTCTGTTCCTTGCTTAGCAGGAATCTGTCCATCTAGGAAGCAAGAATTATAAGGGAAAAATATTTCTGCTGCAGTTTTTTTGTTGAGTATTTGTGTGTTTTGGTGGGGTTTTTTTGGTTTTTTGGTTGGTGTTTTTAATTGTCAATGACATATGATGAGATACGTGTTCAATCTGCAGTGTCAGGTCAAAGGAATACCTAAATAGTTAAAATACTATTATTCTGCGTTAAAGATCAGAATTTACTGCAAACTCTGAAAATAATTTAAGCACCAAAATAATCAACAGTTAAAATATTTTCATTCACTCATTCAGATTTTTATTACACAATATCTGAGATCCATGAAAAATCTGGGAGACTACTTTTGTGCGGGCCATTACCACATTGTTATCAGACATTTGTGCACATAAGTGGATATATTGTACTAATTAGCTTAGACAGTTTTACAAATGTATGGTTCACCACTGAGCATGGAAAAGTGCTCCTGAAATTCAACTCTCACAGAATGAAAATCTGATCATTAAATTATCAAGCATTAGGATTCACAACATAAAAGCAGAAGTAAAATTCTCATCATTTTTATAGTAATAGTTCCAGTCTGTCTACATAAAAAGTCATAAGAAATTCAATGTAAGAAGTATCTCAGTTCTCAAAACCTAATTAAAAATTAATAATAAACTGTGAAGAAACTGATGATAACAGAAAAAATGCTGGTACCATTCCACTCCAGTCAGTGATCTGGAATGACAAGAATCTCTCGAGTGATTGTATCTTTTAGCTTCTTTCCTGACACAGAAGAATATCCTTGAGGATGTCTGTAGAGGGTCTGGAGTATAAAAAGAAACCAGAGCTTTCAAACAGAGTTTTTCTGTTTACTTAAGAGTAGGGGGATTTGTTATGACAATTCCTAGTTGTAAAAGGGAATTCAGTTCACATACATAAGGAATAGGACTGGAAAAAAATATATTGTGTCACCAAATCAAGTCCTTTTTTTTGAAACCCAACATACAATCCCATTTACCAGTCACCAAATGCCACCTTAAAACTATTGTTTTCCTTGACTCTTCTTAGTTGAAATAAGATATTTTATCATTTTATCTGAAAATTTAGAAATCTTTCTGATTTCTAAGCTTTCTTCATTGTTTTGTTGAAATAATTTGGGGTTCTTTTTATAGCTTTGTTTGTTTTTTCATCTTTTCTCATTTGCCATTTTACCTGATATTTACAGAACAGTCCCTAACAGTTAATGTATTATCAGCTTTTATATGAAGTAAGTTTTCTGACTCTGAGACACACAGTTACAAAAGGATGGAGTTTTTTAAAATGAACAAGCACTTTTTATGTCTGTTTTTTCAAATACTGTGACTTTTGCCTTCTCTGGAAGTGGAACATGACTGTTTGATTTCATAAAGTTTAAAGAAGTGTGACTATATGAATTCAGGAGTTACCGTGGTTAATCTAAGGATTTTACATTGTCTTACTTGATTCAGAGTTTTGCACGTGTTGTTGTGCTTTAAGAAGAAATATCAGTCTGCTCAGTACCTGCAAAAATACTGAAAGAACACCTTTTCTTCAATTAGTATGAACAGATGCTCTAGTATTCAGCCATGCATTTAAGGGAAAACAATAAAAAGTCAATGTGATATAGCCAATGAACATTAAAGTCCAAAGCATTTTTTTGGCAGTTCGCACATGGTTATCCATTGTAGAGAAGCATACAAATACAAAAAAAAAACCCAAATCCAAACCAGTTTCTTTTTAGTAATGAGACTAAGAAATGTCCTTGTCTTCAAAAATCATTATCAGTTTTCTGGTTTAAACATATTCAATACTCTAGATTGTTTCAATTATGGTCACTTTAAGAGTGAACTATTAGTTTAAAAACCACCTTCCTTGATGTATTTCCTGCTTTTTAGTAGTCCATTTATATCACTTTGAGATAAGTATAGACCTTAGAAAGGTAAGAATCAGAACAAATGTTCTTTCCTTCTTGCAGATCTTTGACAAAGAGAAATGTATTTCCATATTTAAGAGTAAGATAACTCATCGTAAAACATATCTAGAAGATTATTATAGGAGAAACTGTCAACCAATATTTTGTGTTAACTGATTTATGGAAAATTTACCTGAGGAGTCACTAAAATTTGGTTTGCTTAAAAGTATTTTGCTTATCTTTTTGCCACTACAGAATATTACTCAATTAAAGATTAACAAAATAATAACACTAATATGATATTTATATTCTTTATATCAGAAACTTATTGGAGAATAATAATAATAATATAGTAAAAGTAAGCTAAAAATATGTGTGCATCAGAAAAAAACCCCAAAATTTCCAACATTTCCGTGTCTTACATTAAAAAAATAAAATAAGTATTGAGACTTTTGTGTTCTTCTTGAGAAAAGAAACCATGTTTTCTTATCCAGAAGTCTTTCTTGTGTTCAGAACAAACCTATAATTCAATGATCTCACTTTTAATATTTTTTATAGCAGTTGAATTTTCAAATTTGACTGTTTATATATTCTATGCAGTCTATTTTTGTCGGTATTACTTACAAGTGTTGTTTATTCATGTTCGTATGCTTTCCTCTTACATATTAGATTCTGTATTACTGATTTTATGATTTAGCCTGTCTTTTGTTATCTAGTTTGTTTTAGTAGGAAGTTTCCAAATGTCAGACTCAGCATGATTCTTCTCATAATTCAGATGTATAGTAATATTTATAGTATATATACATGTAGATATGAAATGTCTCCCAGCAAGTTCGGTGAGAGATTTTGCAGACAATTTTACAATAATTTATTCTCCAAATTTTTCCCAAGAAAAATTCAGAAATATAGACTTAACAGAGATCTTCCAGTGGTTAAACCTCCCTTGCTACATGGTTATACGCACACAGGGTTTTTTTTCCCCTTTGTCATTTTATAGTAGAAAGAAAGAAAAACCTGCAGAAAATTATTAAAAATAAAGAGCAATATTTTGAATGTGCTTAGAACACAGATTACCCTCTTCTATTTAATTTCTTCTTAAAAGAGTTGAGATAGGAATTTTAGTTGTCTTTTAAGAACTATGTTAGAGTATGACCAAGAGACATTCAAGGCACTAGAGATAAGGTCTGTCAGCAGTTCCATTTATAACCCCTCTCTGTCTCTCCACACTGTTTTAAAAGCTTTTTTAATTGATTTTTAGATGCTTTGGCAGCATCCATCTTATCGCTGGTTACGTACAACATATATAAATAAAATTAAAACTTAATGAGGTTGGTGATAAGTGAACAAGTCCATTGAACTTCACAGAGAAATGCCTGTCCTTACAGGGTATTAATAGCAGCTTCTCCTCCTTAAGCAGCTGTACATTTAGGCCATTAAAAAAAGTTTATCTGAGGTCAAAACTGATTCAGATATTTTAGCTTTTATTTCAGACATGCATGTATATGTTTATATTTACCATAGACATCCCAGTCCTTCTTCATAAAATTAAGGTTAAATTTCATATAGGGAACTTACCCTCAAACATCTTAGTGTAGCCTCTGATAAATAGATGGGTTTACGGATCATATCTTATTATTATGTTAAAGTCTCACATGATGAACTTTTCAAATTTGTCAAGGAAGGCAGACATTTTTGCATTTTTCTGCTTAGCTCAGAAGCACAAGGAAATGCATGTTCTTAGATACGCCAATGTCTTCATCCTCCTGTGGAGTTCTGGATACAATCATAGTGTATCCAGCATGGTACATCAAATTAAGGCATTCAGTGCTTTGTATTGATTTTGGACACTGTCAGAAATGCTTAGCTAATGCTAATGCTAGCAAGTAAGCAGCCTGGATAAGCATATGAGATATAATGATTTGAAGTCTATCTGAAGTTCCAGGTTTACTGCAGAACAGCTAAAATGTGACCAGTCTCATTCTGGTATCCCTATGAAACACAAAGGCAGTAATAATTCGATGTAAAATACTTGTGTGATGATTTTTAACATGGGTTATAAATGTACTAGTCATTTGTGCTTGATCCAAGAGAATTTGTTTTTTCCAAATTTTGATTTTAAAGGCACTGACAGTGAATCACTTCATAGCAAAGTGCTTTAATCTAGTAAATCAGAATGGAACACAAAACAGGAAATTTCTTCTTTTATAGAACTAATTAGAAAAAAACCCAAACTTTTAAGTCAGGTGTTCATTTAGCATTTTTCCTATCTTTGTAATTAAAAATGTCTTGTTTTTTTTGTTTGTTTTTTTTTTTTTGTAACAGTGATGATTAATATATTGTCTCTACAGATAAGTAGAGAGCCTTATCTCTACAGATAAGTAGAGCCTTTTTCTTCAGTCTTTTCTAGATGCAACATTTTTTTNGTTTTTTTTTTTTTGTAACAGTGATGATTAATATATTGTCTCTACAGATAAGTAGTTTGCCTTTTTCTTCAGTCATTTCTAGATGCAACATTTTTTTCAGAAGCTACTGCCAAAAACTCATACTTTATCCTAAGTATTAGTTCACTGAATTTTTCAGCAGAGCTGAGTGCAAGGTTTTTCAACAATTCTTGAGAAGGTAAATGTTTAGATGGAATTATTTTGCATAAAACATGTAAGAAAGTATTTACTCCAGATGTGGGGAGAGATTCCAAAGGCTTAGTCAGCCTCAGAACTGTGCTAGAGGAGAATATGTTTTCCTGTGTCACTGTTCTGTCTAATCAGCTTCAATTCTGAGATATCTCTGAGTGTACTTGAAATGCAGTAAACTTTCTGTGAGGATCCCAGATGCAGAACACACCAAAAGAACAGAAGGTGATCAGCCAGAAAAATGCCATTGCAGAAAATGTATGAAAGATCAACGTAGCAAAGATATTGCTTGTAGCCAAAAATACTTGGCACATATTTTCAGCTACTGTTCAAGAGAATCAAATGAGTAAAGCTAGTAAAATATCATTGTAACCATCACCAGAAAAATTTATGAGGCAGATGAGGTGAAAGGGTAAACCAAACATTTTTGTTAAGCTCATTCATGTTTCTTATATTTTCATTATTGTAATTATTTTATTTTAAAACAAGTAGAAGTTAATAGATTTTCCAGATTTAGGGTTTTTTCAAGGTTAAAAAATTTCTTTTCAATGTATTAGAAGAAAAAATTATTTATGTCGTTTGGAGGTAGTTTTTCTAAGGATGTAAAATAAGAAAAAAACACCAGAAAACCTAAATCAGCAAAGATACAACATTTTATCTTTCATATCCTCAGTTTCTTTGGATTATTTCTAGTTTAAAGATAATCAAATACTGATGTATGACTCCATTAAGCCAGAAATCACCAGTGTTGGTACCCATGTTTTGTTTACTGTACCAGTACAAGTTGCAAAAAATGAAAGATATCAAACCAAAATGAGAACCCTAGGGAAAGTCCAAAGAACAGACAAATTTTTATGACAAAATAAATTAGATATTTTCTATCTAACATTATAAAAAGAAGATTTTTATTATATTATTTAGAAAATTCTTGTTTGCCTTAGTTGGAACCATTTCCAAGTCTGCCTCTAAAGATTTTTTTTTTTAACAATAATTTGAGAATAATGAACTATTCTGCTTTTCAACTTAGAAAATAAAAGTTAAATGCTTGATTTAAAAATAACTTTTCATTCTGGAAATGTCTTAGTAATAGTGGTATAGCATATATTATAATGACATATATTGAATATGTGAGATGAAATTCTGATTGACCTCTTTTCACTTTTTTCTCTCCAGTTATTATTTAGTAAGAAACATCTGAAACTTATCAGTTTTTTTTCCAACTTGGAAGGGGAAAATTATATCAAAAACATTAAAAAGGAAGAATTAAGTAGCAACATCATTCTAGTTTATGGCTTACATGTTCTGGAGAAATGTATGGGGTTTACCACCTTAGATCATATATTCAAAATATATATAATAAACAGTATTATCAGAGTATTGCCTCAGAGAAAATCCTAATCAAAGTAAGGTAACTATAAATGAAAATAGTCCATAAACTTTTAACTTAATTAATATTTCATGACAAAAAAAGGTCATAAATAGAACAATTTCATGCAAATTTTCCCATTACATTTTCATATAGAAGTGTTTTAGTATAGTATGTATAGTATACATTATATTATATATACATATAGTTTAGTACGTATAGTATACATTTTTTAAAGTGTGCTAACATTCTCAAGAAGGTCTTGTATAAAAAAAATGTAATATGTACCTCTCTGTGGTTTATAATAAAACATGTTATGTGACCAGCCATTTTATCCTTTCAATAAATGCTGATTAGACAACAGGCATTTGGGTTGCTCTCTGTGCTTATGAGGCAATATTGTAGGATAATGTAAACTTTTGATTGAGTCATGCTATCTTACTACAAATACAATGAAAATCAAAATATATTTTATTTCATAGTGTTTCCTAAAGGCTTTTTGAATTGCTTTTTGAAATTTCTCTTATTCCCTTTTCTTGTGTGAGTGTAAAGAGGAATTTGATTTCTCACCTAACCTGTAGGATGCTTCTGATTTCACAGTTAGCACCTTCCTGACAAAATGAAAAACATTAATTCTGCAATGGCTTTAATTACCTGTGGAATAAACCTTTCCAGGAAGTTGGTTCAATTGTGACTTGCAATTAATGCATGTTTATGAGGAAATGGCACTATATAGTAATACATTTTTAATTGCTTTTCATCCCTAAAGATGAAAAGGTTTATCTTCACAGTCTTTGGATTATACTGGTAAACTTGTTTATGTGTCAATATGAGCTGCAAATGTAAAGAGTCCTTTAGAGCCTAATCTTACTCTTTTTCTTCTAAAAGTAATGGAAACGTAATTTGTTATTTGCTCTTAGTAGTTCAGAAGAAAGAAGCTTCTGAGTCTTTCATTTAGAAGTATGAAGATACTATGAGACTAAATCTACACTGACTTTTGATCTGTTAGACAGCCATTGCCATCAGTAAAATGTGTCAACTTTATTAATGTTGCAGACATGGATCAGGTAGTCAGCATCTGAAAGCAATAATTTTACCTTAGTGTAAGTAAGGTTTATTACGTGTCTTTGGCGTGTTTTTAAAATACATTTATTCTACCTCTTTAGTTCCTGTTTGATAAAACTGATTCTGTTATTTTTGTGAAATATATATATGATTAATTTCTGATGTTTCATGATCCATCAAGATAGAGGTAGATTCCCAAGAGATTTAATATTGTTGATTTGAAATATCACTTAGCTCCCTCATCGTAACTCCTTTTTGATTCTTTTTTTTCTCATTGACATTTTACTTTTACTCAGTGCTTTTACAGTTCTATTGGGAGCTATTGGAAGTTAAGGCTGTCTTAAATTGCAGAGGGACAATATCAAATTGTATGAGATCAGCAAGACTAAGAGCGGAGAGGGAGCAAAAAGTACACTTGAACAACTTGATTTCAGAATGGCTGCCATCAAACTTTCATTTTAGTATGAAGTACTAATTAATAAGAAGATTTATCTTTAAAAAAAAAAATTCCAAAGTCCCGGCAATTATCTATATCTATTAATCAGCAACTTGATGACAAGTCTATCTGGCGAGACTTCCATAATTTTTGTTTCCATTAAAGTAAGTAGAAAAACTTCTAAATGACTAGGAGAAGTCAGCATTGTAACCACAAAGTTTAATCATTAAAAAAAGAAAAAAAACTTTAAAAAAAAGGAAATATTTTTATATCTGGTATTTGATCTAATTTTCATGATATTTTAATTCCACAATTATAGTAGGAAATCTGTGTGTGTGTAATTTAGAAACATATCTGGAATATATGCCTTTTTAAAACACTAAATCTTACTTTCTTTTTCTCCAAAATTTACTTTGGTCACAGAAAGATTTTCAGAAAAAAAAAACAGGTTATTTGTTATTCAAACTTACAAATGTAAATATGAACACACAGGCAATACTGCTGAAGTGCTTATAGAAATTTTTAGGACCTGTCTGTGAGAACCTAGAATGTCAGGGAAAGGATGAACTTCATGAAAGACTGATATGGGCTGGTGCTTAGAGTAATTAAATCTCAGGTGTGTTGGTTAATTCTGACTTGGATGTGAGATACAAAACAAGAAACACTGCACACTAATGGTTCTGTTGCTTCCTTGAAAATTATAACACACAGCAGGGTGTGTGATTCTTGATTAATAAGCAGGCACCTAAAGTGCATCATGAGTCACAGGCTAAAGCCAAATGTTTTCAGACACCCTACTAAGAGGTTGCATATCCAGATGCCAAGAAGCTGAGGAGAGTGTAATCGAAACTGTTCCACAAGTAGTTAAAAAACCCAAGCACTCACAAATCTTTTTGTGCCTTAAGTCTGTCTGTGCAGAACACAAGTGAACATTCAGTTTGTGGAGGCAGTGGGGTTTTTTAAGTAGTGGTATTTACTGATGATATGTATAATGCTTGCTAGTCTTCCTGTTCCTTTCTGAGACCACTCATGACATTCCTCTCTCTCTGTTGTCCTTTGCTGCCCCATGTCAGTCAGGGTAAACTAAAGGGTGTCCAATCTGCTTTCATTGTACTTCAACAGCAGAAGACCTCTTGTGATCTGCCTGTGCAGTAAGGCTTCTATTGCTGGCTCTTTTAGGTAAAATATTATGGCAGATGTAGCAGTGGTTTGTTTGGGTTTTTTCCATTGAAATGTGCCTTGGTAGCTAGAGCCTTTCTATTTGAGAAAAATACATCTCCTAATATGTAACTTGAATTGTTTTTTTTCCTGACATGAAATTATAAAGGACATTTGTTTCAAAATTTGCACAGGAGATTGTTGTTTCACATCAAATCTCTAAAAAAAAGACTGGTTTATGCAACGACAGGGGCAAAGCCATCGGTAACACTAAATCTTAGACACTAGCACAGCAATTGATCTGAAACAAATGNGAAAAATACATCTCCTAATATGTACTTGAATTGTTTTTTTTTTTCCTGAGGACATGAAATTATAAAGGACATTTGTTTCAAAATTTGCACAGGAGATTGTTGTTTCACATCAAATCTCTAAAAAAAAGACTGGTTTATGCAACGACAGGGGCAAAGCCATCGGTAACACTAAATCTTAGACACTAGCACAGCAATTGATCTGAAACAAATGGGCCCAGGAGCTCCACTTCAGCTCAGACATGGCTATTTATGAATTGCTTTTTCAGTTTTCTGGGCTGATCTTAGCTGGCATTAGCCTGATGCTGCTTATGCTGTTGATGGAACCTGTTGGTGTCACCAGCCTTCTTTGCTTGCCTGGCTGAGGTGTAATGGGGCTGCTCCCACTCAGTGCTGTTACTGCCTGGCCAGGTTAGAGTCACCTGGGGTTCCTGGCTCTCTCCTGGAGGGATCAGACCAGATCTTGCTACTCACAAATATTAAGCATTTCTGCTGGAACTGGACTGGGAGGCTTCCTTTCTAGTTGACTTCAGAGACACTCTGGAGTACCTTCTAGGCAGAGTGGGATAGCAAGGTGTTATTTAAACTTAATTGTTATATATTTCCTAATGGGATTTGGCAAGCACTAGTGGAGTGGGAGGGAGACAGTATTTCACTGTGAAGCACTGAGTCAGCATAAGAGTGAATCACAATAGCTGACTAGCCAGAATTACAGTGGTATGTATTTGACACGTCACTTTATCTATATTGATCCGACAGGGGATACCTACTCTATTTATCTTGTTTGTATTTTTATTCTCTGTGTTCAGCAGAAGACTAGGCTACCTCATTAGTATTTAGACCATTGACATAGAACTTGAGGCCCATAACCAATGGTAAAGCAGTTCCAGTTTGGCACCTATTGGTGCAATTTTATACTGTTTATTCACACTGTAATGCTATTGATATTTCTTACATGCAAAAATTTCTTCTACATGCTAGTCAGAACACCTACTTTTGATAATAATTTTTCCCAGGATGCATGAAACAGCATTTTGATCTTTCTCAAAAAATTACATTCTTCTCCTCCTTATTTTAAAACTTTTTCAATCAAAAAAATAAAGGAGCTTGAGGCATTCAAAACTAAATTTTACTTATAAGATATTTTGGCAGGAGAGTATGTTGCTGAAAGATTTTAACCAGACAATCTTTTTATATTACCATTTGAAAAAAATCAGTATACCTGTCTTTATCATAGCAAAAGGAGAAAAAAAATCACAAAATTTCAGGTCAGTGTTTATTTTATGAAGAAGACTTAGCCATTATGATTTTGCACTATTTTTTTTTCTTTATAAAGCTTGATATAGAAAATCATCTGATTATTTCTATTTAAAAGAATGACAACAGATATCATGTAATACACATTTTTAGTTTATCTTACCCTGTACATCTCCTACATAACTGTCTTGCTCCACCCAAATTCAGATGACCACAACTGCCTGTGTTAGAAATCTGCTGTTATAATTCAGTAGCTCTTAACAAAGGCTTTCACTTATTTTCTGGATTCAATAACATGTACAGAGGAACATATTGCAGCTTCTGATTACATGAAGAATCCTGTATTCATCACTGCTTTCCCAAATAGGTATGCATTTCTTTTCACCTACAGTGCTGAACTCAGAAAAATAAATCTGCTATGCATTTAACAGTTAGAATAATTTGTTTTAATGTTAAAAATTGTTTCTTTGATAGTACATGCTCTCAATATGAACCACATTATTAATCTTGTTAAGAATTCTCAGACTGTGGATTGAATGAACAAGTAATAGAGATTTTTAGATAGAGGTGGCTATGGATAGTGCTCCTGTTCTCATCTGTCCACTATTTGTGTTTTGTTGCAAGACTGTGTGGAACTACAAGGTGTATGGGTGGATCTCAGAGATAATTTTGTAATAAATAAAATAAAATTACTTTCAGTGGCTAGATAGCATACTTGTTGCATTATAAAGAAACTACATCAAGTAGAGCATTTCCAGAATTTTTCACATGGAACACTTTGCTATTGGAAATGTAATTTGTTAGGTTTAAAATAGTTTAAAGAAGTGTGCTAATATTTATGTTTTTCAGGTAAACAAAAGGCTGATTTTTTTATTTCTATTATTGAAATAGGTTTTTAAATTTTAATGTTATAAATAAAATAAGAAGCATCCTAGCAAGTTGACTCATTCAAACAGCATGCCTTAATTATTCTGAAACAAAAGATGTCAGAATTTTCCATGGAAAATTTCTTCTGAAAGGACAACATGGTACAAAAATCAATGCAAATCTCTCCTATAGTTAAGACTGAGTCAATATATATTTAACAGAGATTTTGCATTATTACATTGAAACAAGACAATGAGACTGGAAGCGAGATGTCTGTGTCAAACACTTCTAAAAATTTGCAAATTATTCATTGTACCTTCTTGTAGATTTTTATTTTGCCCTTTTCATGTTTCCAATGAAGACAGTAAAAAAAACACCTCCCTAATTCAACTTTGTAAAAGATTTTTAGGTCTTTGGTAGGCCTTCTTTCACGATTCAAGATCAGTAACTCTAAGGATGCCAGGAGTTCTCTTCCTGTCTTTGCTTCTATGTACAGCCCTGCTCACTACTCTTTCAGTCATATTTTTGATGCTGCTTTACCCACAAATGTACTATTGCAGCTCTGGGACAGAATGTGCATGCTAATTTCTCCAAAGAATAGTACAGTAAATCAATGTTACCATAAAATGTGCATGAAGAATGAAATAGAACTGAGTAGGGAAAAAAAAACATAGGAAAAAGACTCTAAAATTGCAGCAGATTTAAACAAAAAACTTAGTGCTGTTCTTAGTCATTCTTCTCAAAAAAAAAAAAAAAAAAAATCCTGGAGAAAAATCATTGACTACTCTTTTGATTACACATTTTTAAATGCCTCTCCTCTAGTACTACTTATCTTTGAAGGTAGTTCTTCTCAGGACTAGCACTCAGCACCTCAGTAAATGCTTTTATTTCTCAGCACTGTTTGTCTTCCTCGCCCCTTGAGAGCCTACTCAGACACCCACACACACAGAGATATTTTCTGACCTTGTGAATTTTAAAACATGCATTCTAAATAGCAGAGAATTGCAGCAGCTGAGGTTAATAATTAACCATGCCCCTTAAACCCCTAGGAGGCACTCACTTGCTCAGTACTAGAGACCCATCACCCCCAAGAGACACCTGTTACAGTGCTTGCTCACTTGAAATTTAAGTGGTCCTATTTCTGTCCAAAGTGCTGGAGAACAGGTTAGTGCAGACTCGAGGCATATTGCTGCCAAGGGTTTACTTCCAATTTACAATGACTTGAAGGAAAGAACAAGTAATGTACCAGCTTGCTACTGCAAATGGATTTCAGGAATTTAGAATTCAGTCGCTCAGTTGGTCTTTTTTTCTCCCTATTTTTTAAAACATTATTTATAGTTATATTGAGAGGCAGAGTTAATGGTAGATATGTCAAACCCAAATAAATCCCTCTACTTGGAAACAAGATAGAGAGGCTTTAACACATGTCGTCTGGCATACAGAAAAAATTTTCTTTTGATCCTAACCTATTTCTCTATAAACTAGTAGGTAAAAATTGTACTATTAATTATTAATTATTAGTTATTAAGATGAATATGACCTGATAATAGCCTTCTGTGGTTTTTCAATGCCTTTGTAGCTCCTCAATCTCTTGTGAGGTTTGAGTGAAATTCACTATTTGTTATAATGTGTTTTTCACTTACCTAAAGAGGAAATCAGCCTCCTTTAGCCATAACTCTTCCATGAGAATATGAATGGAAGTTGATCCCTCTCTTTTGTCCTCTAGATTGTTTTCTGATGCCTTTCAGAAGAGCTAGCTGTACAGCCCCTAACTCTCACCTCACATTTCGGAAAGCTGGTTAAAAAGACAAGCCTTGTAACTACCCTTTCAGTCTAGCACTGCCATGTTGACACTGAACAGAACATATTAGGAAGCCTGTTCTTGGTAGATATAGGAGTTTAAATAAAGTAGAGATTCTTTGCAATTTGGAAGGCTGATTTTGATATCACTTATGCTCTTGTAACAGGATTGTAAGTTCTGTGAAGTCATCCTCTGATTTAAATTGTGCTGAATACCAGAATCCCTTTCTAAAACTGTCTCCATGTCCCATTTCTGTCAAGGATCCTACTCTACGATCACAAAGGGATGATTTTTGATATTTATCTTAACTAGCAATGCCACTGACTGAACAGGAAGAGAGATGTTGTTGGCCATCTGTGAAAGACCACAGTCAGAGCTAAAGCTTGACTATTTATCAGCTGGCCTGGAAAGAGGAATGCACTGTGGCACTGTCTTATGACATGAAAAGTTAAGTGAATTAAAGTGTCCTCTACTGTTCTGAAGAATCAGACAACTTATGTTTTGCTTACTTCTTATGATTACTTACAAACAGCAAACAGAATTTACTGGTACTCATTCATATTCTGAATTAGTTGTAAATTACAATGTCATAGTCTAGTCTAAAATTATAACTTGTTCAGAAACTTGTTGTTCTGAAAGTTTAAGTATTGACAAATGTCTTGATATCGTTGACATGTGGGTACTTATTTACTGCAAAAATCTTGGTCCAGGGTTGTCTTTATGGTGAAACACTGAATGCTAAATATGTTGGACATAAATTATTGGAGGAAACTACCCATGTTTGTACTATTGCTGAGTAAACAGGAAACAGTTTTAAACAGTTGACAAAGTGTCTGAAAATATATGAGTGACAGATGAGTTTATATTTCAGAACTATGAAAAAGCATTAGAATGATAAAATTTTCTGAGCTTCGTTCCTACAAATATTTCTGCTCTGATTGAATGTTACTTTAATATTTTTCAGTATTTTGACAGCAAACATAGCCATCTGCATTGTTAGTGTATGTGCCTGTAATACATTTTTTCTGTCACCACAGTACATTCTTATCCTTTTTTCAAGTCTGAATGTGGCTGAATCTGTTATTTCCTTGTCAATTATAGTTCCTCTAAAGTCTAATTCTGGGTTTGATCATGAAATTTCAGTTTAGGAGCATCCAAAATGGACATTAATATGAATCAATGGAGGTTATCTGTCAGAGATACAGAAGGTTTCATATAAAAGTAAGAAGATCACAGAATCACAGAATCACAAGGTTGGAAAAGACCTTCAAAATCATCAAGTCCAGACCATGCCCTAACACCACCTCAACTGAACCATGGCACCAAGTACCACATCCAGCCTATTTTTAAACATGTCTAGGGATGGTGACTCCAACTCTCCCCAGATCCCTGGGCAGACAATTCCAGTACTCGATCACTCTTTCTGTAAATATTTTTTCCTAATATCCAGCCTATATTTCCCTTGGCGCAGCTTGAGACTGTGTCCTCTCGTTCTGTCAGTTGCTGCCTGGAGAAAGAGACCAACCCCCACCTGACTACAACCACCTTTCAGGAAGTTGTACAGAGTGATAAGGTCACCTCTGAGTCTCCTTTTCTCCAGGCTAAGCAACCCCAGCTCCCTCAGTTGCTCCTCACAGGGCTTGTGCTCCAAGCCCCTCAACAGCCTCATTGCCTCCTCTGGACGCGCTCAAGCGTCTCAATGTCCTTCCCAAACTGAGGGCCCAGAACTGGACACAGCACTCAAGGTGTGGCCTCACCAGTGCTGAGTACAGGGGAAGAATGACCTCCCTGCTCCTGCTGGCCACACTGTTCCTGATACAGGCCAGGATGCCCTCGGCCTTTTTGGCCACCAGGGCACACTGCTGTCTCATGTTCAGTCAGTTATCGACCAGTACCCCCAGGTCCCTTTCTGCCTGGGCACTGTCCAGCCACACTGTCCCCAGGCTATAATGTTGCAGGGCGTTATTGTGGCCAAAATGCAGGACTCGGCACTTGGACTTATTAAACTTCATCTTACTGGACTCTGCCCATCCATCCATCCAACCATTCCAGGTCTCTCTGCAGAGCCCTCCTACCTTCAAACAGATTGACACGCGCTCCCAGCTTAGTGTCATCTGCAGATTTACTAATGAAAGACTCAAGACCCTCATCTATGTCATCAATAAAAATATTGAACAGCACTGGCCCCAGCACAGACCCCTGAGGGACACCACTGGTCACTGGCCACCAGCTGGATGCAGCACTGCTCACCACCACTCTCTGGGCCCGGCCATCCAGCCAGTTCCTAACCCAGCAAAGATTGCTCCTGTCTGAGTCATGGGCTGCCAGCTTTTCCAGGAGTGTGCTGAGGGAGACAGTGTCAAAGGCCTTGCTGAAGTCCAAATAGAGAACATCCACAGCCTTTCCTGCATCCACCAGGTGGGTCACCTGGGCATAAAAGGAGACCAGGTTGGTCAAACACGACCCACTCCTCCTAAACCCGTGCTGTCTGGGTCTGATACCCTGGCCATCCTTAAGTGCTGCATGATGACACTCAATATAAACTGTTCCATTTACCTTACTGGGTACTGAGGTCAGGCTAACTGGCCTATAATTACCAGGATCCTCCTTCCCACCCTTTTTTGTGAATGGGCGTCACATTGGCCATCTTCCAGTCATCTGGAACCTCACCAGTGAGCCAGGACTGCTGGTAAGTGATGGGAAGCGGCATCACAAGCTCATCTGCCAGCTCCCTCATCACCCTGGGATGGATCCCATCTGGTCCCATAGCTTTATGAACATCCAAGTGGCTCGGCAGTTCTCTGACTGCCTCCTCCTGGATAACAGGGGGACCATTCTGCTCCCTGACACCATCTACCAACCCAGGAGGACAGTTGTCCTGAGGACAAGTTGTCTTCCTACTGAAGACTGAGGCAAAGAAGGTGTTAAGCCTAAGATGAGAAACATGAGAACAGTGAATGTAGAAAAAATAATTACACAAATGATTCTTTGTGTAAATACACTCATGTCCAGGGTATGTGTGCAGATTTATGAAAGTTCATAAAGGTTTTATGTGCATATTTTAAATAAAGTTGTGTGAATGATTATCTCTCTAGGATTAAGTAGAGAGGGATTTCTGTCCAAAAAGTCTCATTACATTAGTACTAGTGCATGTGAGTTCTGTGCAGCGGTCACTGAACTATAGGGGTTCTGATACCTTTTAAAACCAGTAGGGTTCTTCCACTTATCAGGAGTAGGGAGAAGAAAAATACATGGAAAAGAAAAAGCATTGAGTTTATCTGAAAAGATACTTTTTATCAAAACAAAGTTTGTGGGGGAAAAAATTGAATTAAAAAAAAACAGTTGTGAAAGCATTTATCTATTATAAACATGTATTCAAAACATATGTTGCTCAATTCAGCATAAATCGCAGTTAAATTCAGAAAGAAGAAATAAAAGTATTCTATTTTTGAACTTAGTGTTCTAAATTCCTTCAAAATGCCTTCCTCATCTTTTCACAAAAACCTGTATGAAGTTTGCCCTGAAGTGATATTTTGGTGTCCAAACCACTTGCAGAGGAAATTTGCAACTCAGCTTTAATATAATTAAATGTCCCAGTGTTATAAAAAATTATGTTCTTAGAAAAAGATATACTTTAAATTGTTTCAAGGAATACAGATTTACAAAAAACCTGTATTTTTATCTATAAAGAAAATATTACAGATATTCACATGTCATAATAATAATTTCTCCTTTTCTACATTAAAATGGGATAGAAAAGTAACTAAAAACCTGAAATCTGAAATTGTCAAAGTCCAAGTTTTCTTGGACTTTGACAATTTGTTTTTTTAAAAGAATAGTCTTTCAACACTTTAAAAGTTATTTTCTTTCCTTGTGAATTACCAGGTATTTTTGTATACATCAAAACATGTCTACTGGTGCCATGTTGTTAGATGCTTGTCATGTCCTATTTAGGTAGTGAAATTAAAGGACAGTGACAAAGAATATCCATGAGCTCAACCTTGATCTTAAAATTAGAATTTGAAATATTAACATAATTGTGCAGCTACAGAAATTGTAGTTTTAGCTGATTTTGTAGTTCAGTGAAGTTGAGCTTTTTTGAGAACACATATACTCCACTGAGGCAGAGTAGCCTCAGAAGATATTCTTGAAGTTGGGACACAGTCAATATTTGTAAAATCCTAGTGATGAGCCCCTTACTTTTAGTTATTCTTGCTGTGTTTATTTGCAGAGGCTTATAATTTGGAAACAATTGAAAGACATTTGCATAATGGTATGCAATATTGGAAACGTTTTATCAGTGATATGTTTGCATATTTATAGTAGTGCTGCTGGCCAGAAATTTTCATAGAGTTTTTTTCCAGATTCCAAGAAGATTCATAGCATAAAAAATTCAACAGTACCCCCCGTGTTCTGGATTCTTAGGATTGTGGTGGCCCCCTGCAATGTCTTCAGTTATTTGAAATCCTGTTTCATTAGCTTGTACAGTTTTTCTCATCTGTGCTCCCAGCAGTCTCTACCATAGGCTTACAAAGTCTACTTACGAGGTCAAGGAAATCATTACACAAAGGTAAAGGGTAATCCTTGTCTTGAATCTACAGATGGGTGAAAGACATTGCAAAAGCAAAACATGACATTTGTGCACAGCCAGGAATTAAATCCAGACTTTCCAACATTCTTCTCCTTTCAACTTCCTTCATTCTAGCTGAAGAGTGCTGCGGTAAATGCAATTACATGAGCATCACTTAATTATTTTACAATTAGAAAATTGTGCACTTTCTGTTACCTTTTACATAATGATTTAAACAGGTACAATTTCATCTTTGAAGGCATGAAATTAAAGAAAACAAAAAGTTAATTGGTCTAACTGTTCCATTTAGAATTCTGAATAAGAGCTGTACATTCAATTCTACACAGAGTGTGGCTTTACATCTGTTTTGATCCAATAACCTATAATCATCTGGAACAATCTGAGAAAGCCATGTCATTTAAGATGAAGACATCTGCATAAAATCAATTATAATTTATTCATTCACATCTGTCTAAAAGTCGCACAAGCATTGAATTTCTTTTTCACTGTAAAGTTCTTGAATTAAGTTTCTTTCCCCTACATTTGCCCAGACTTTCTGATTTGTTTGTTCTGAACTGGAAAGAGAATAATATTTTCTACCACTTATCTAGGAGAATTTTTGGACAAAACTCAAATATAAATATTTGTGCTTTAAAAGTTACAGACATAAAACTGATGCAGTGCTAAATAATTTTGCTGGCCAGATGGCATAGTGGCAGCGATAAAGCAGCAAAATGGGAGAGCAGCATTTAATTCTGGACTTTGCAATAGGGGTCTGCTCTTGGTGAGATTGATACTGTTTTATTTTTAGAGGGCATTGACCAGAAAGTGTTTTGTTAATGCCAGCTGGCTCTGTGAAGTGCATGCTGCCTCATGCAATCAAGATCCAAGACTGTCTGCAGCCATGACAATGCTGTTGCCCGTTGCGTTGTTTTGTTTGAAAAAAGAAAAACATCTTGGTATAACTAGGGAAAGAACAGACGTCTGGAGTCAGACAACAAGAGTACATGATTTATATCAGCCAAGGGTTTGACCTCTCTAATCTTATTCATTCACATGAGGTAAATGAAGAATAAATAGTGAAACTAATCCTGAAAGTTGCAACATTCAAAGTGGAAATTGCACACATTCAGCTATATGGTGTTGTATAAATAGAGACGCAAAGCACTTAAGAAGCTCACAAACAGCCTTCCAGTGCAATTCATTTAGAGCTGGCTGGGGTGACTTCTCACAGCAAAACAATCTGTGATGTAGATGTATAGCAAAGTTTAGGCTGAAGCCCAGATTCCTTGCCAGAAAGGCTCTCTCTGTTATATTCAGAGACAAAATCAAACTGTTGCTGTTGCCCTGCTGAAAGTTAAGAATGACCATGTCCTATGAGGATGCCAGTACTTTCTATCCATGCAGTTTAGCAGAACCTGCAGGCCAGCCTAACCCTGTGGAGTATGTGATTCTTTTCTAAATTACATGATATTTTCAAGATGTGATCTTAATTTCTTTTTGAATGATAATACTATAAAAACTAGGTTTTAGAAAGAAAAATTATTACATTTTATTTTAATTCTATTTTTGCTTTAGTCAAATGTTACTCTTTTTTTGTGACACCTAATTATCCCAAAACTTTATGGTTTTTATCCCACTTTATGTTCTGCATGACACTGTACAATGAAAGAATGGAATTACATCAAGTGTTCAAAGCATGTTTTGCTCTTGGTGCTTCCCATACTTTGGTATTGGAGAGAAAGAAAGGTGGTTAGGCAAAAGCATTCGATCTCTATGTGACACTTCTTAATGGTAGAAGCAATGAAGGTTTATTTCACCTTTTCACACTTTTCTAATAATATCTTAATATGAAAAACTTCTTTGGAACTGATAACAAGCATCAGATGGTCTTGAATCGCAGTCACAGCATTAAAAACATTCCTAGATGAATATTTGAGAAAGTGCATAGCAAAAATGAATTGGGATGTCAGAAAGCAAACACAGACATCTTTTAATCATCTTTCAATCACTGTATTCTTCTCTGGGCCCGTATTTTCTTCCAGGAAATTCATCAGGCCGTTTCCTTGTGATGTTGAAAGCTACCCATTTGGTCTATAGCTGTGAGATGAAAGAATATGAACTACAGTTTGTGATCTCTTTGCAGAACTTTCTAGAGACTCAGTGTCTTTATGAAAAATCTTGATAATGTTCTTATGATCAAAAAATATCTGTAAAAATGGGATTGACAGGGATGACTTTACAGTGGCTACTAAAACTGTAGGGTTTAGTGAACCATAATTTGGACTCATCCTTCATCAGCCACATAACAAAAATGTATAATGAATCCTTATTTCTATTTTATCTATATGAGACGTTCAATCAAAACGAGCCATTTATGAAGCCTAGAGTATTTTTCTTTCTACTGTCTTATTTTCATAATGCTTTAAAATGATTAAAGGAACGTGAGAACTATCAAATACATGTTTCTGTTAACAAAAAGTAATGCATCTTTCTCACAAACAAACAAATAACAAATCCAAAGAAATGTCTGTAAATATTTCCACAGCTGAGCTATGCATAAAAGGTTTTGGAAGGGAGACAAATGACCTGAAACTTTTAAAAGGGAATTTTTGCACCAATCTGTGGTTCTAATCATTGAAGGACATCCTGCATTCATCAACAGAATAAAGTATTTTTGTATAATGTATTGCTGAATAATGATGGCTGTCATACCCGAAGTTTTATACTTCATCTTTGTTAAATTGTTGGTGCAATCTGATATGTATAGCCATGTTTTCAACCGAGGTGGTGTTCTTTTTCTATGCAAACAAGTTAGAAAATATTTCAGCTAGCGTGACTATTAAAACCTATCGATAGTAACACTCTATGAAAAACAGATCTATAAATTTTTACCCATGAGTAATTTGAGTTTAAATATTTTTATTATAACTCATGCTTTTCTGTTTATATTTTATGGTATTTTATGTATGCATATTAATTTCACTTGTATACAGATACATAAGTACTTAGATGATTTTTCAAAGTGTACGATGAAAATATTTTGAGTGATTAACATATGTCCTTCTTTTTTGGGGCCAAATCTGAAGCAAAAGATAAAAGTGATTTTGACATAAAGAAATGAAAATTAAACTGTACATGTGAAAATCAAGACCTAGGATAATAAAAGTAGTTATATTCAAGGATTTAGTGAAGACCATGCTGTTTGTTTCCAGACAATTGTTTCATTGACTTCTTTAAAAGTCATGCTTTTAATATTTGGCTAGAGCATGCATTGACAAATGCATGCCAGGAAAGTTTTATTAGACCATAAAAGTTAACATTTGTTTTAGTAGAATTTCACCACCAGACTTTTGAAGAAAAAAAAAATGAAATCAAGCCATGTTCTTCTGTGACATTGCACTATTTTCTCACTCAGTAATAGTTGCATAACAAGTTGATGGTTGTAATCAATTCCACAGGTGAATATATCAGTGCTTCCTATAAGGTTGTGTATATCAAACACTTTTAATATGTTAACTACATTCTCAAATAGTTAATGAACATCTTGAGTCAAATGTAATGTAACAATTTCACATTTCAGTAGTTTTAAGCAATTTGCTTTAAATAATATCACTGACAATTACAGAGTAACTTTTAACCAACAGCAACAGGCATGGTGTTCCAGATGGCCAAAATAGAAAATAGGCAGCAATGGCTTAGTATCAGCAGGTTTATAATTTATTAATTTTTTTAAAAAATACATATTTTCCTTTTGTGTATTTTGGGTATTTTTGCAGCAACTAATTTATTATCACCTAAATGTCTCCTTTTAATTTTGAAATACTCATTGCACTTCAAACATCTTCTTACAACAGAAGAAAATATATATTCTATGTTTTTCAGTAATCCAATACTTTTAAAGTATTTTTTCTATATGAAATATGGAAAAAAAGCAAATTAACAAATAGTCCCACATCTTTGTCAGGAGTTTTAATTATACAATTAACTGTACAGATAAATAGGCCTGGAGTGTAGTTCTGGACATGGACACTGTCTGTTATTTTGTCCGTAAACAATTTTATCAGTTTCTTCTTCAGTTCCCTTATTCTAATGTATTTTTTCTGACAATTTATCTGTCACAATGAAAGTGTATGTAATCCTGATTAAAAAATAATGGAACAAATTGTATTTTTACATTCATTCAAGTCTTCTTTTTTTTCCCCTATATAGCACAATCTGTAGTGCTTTTCCAAATATTTAAATTCTGGAAAAAATTAATAATTTTCCCTTTCAGGGCCTTTTATTTTGAGCCTGTAGCATGTTTATTATTATAAATTGCATAGCTACAGTGTTCACCAAAATGACAGATGTTTCATCTGACTTGAGTGATCTCAAATTATGTAGTTAATTTATATTCCTCAATATGTAGTGAAGAATATTTCCATTCTATTAAACATCTTCCAAGAAGGGATACAATTCTAGAGTTCTGCCCTTTCATTTTTGTAGAGAAGTGTAGTTGACTATCTGAGATTTTTTACCTGAGCTTGTGTTGTCCAGTTTATAGAAAATGTGTCAATCCTTAGAAAAAATCGCTGTCTTTAAATTTAAGGCATTTAAGCTTAAAGAATAATTTGGATAACTTAGATGCATAAACAGTAAACAAACTTTGAGGACTACCTTTTAGATAAAAATAATACAAATCATTGAGTATATTACCTAATTTTGGAAAACATTTCAACTGGAGATTTTGGAAAATATGTCATCATCAACACAATTTTGGTGACCAGTGCAAAAGTGCTTATCTGTAATCATTCAGAAAATGACTGAATCTTTGTATCTGTTTTGAATATATTTACACATCTTCCATATTAAACTGGAAATGTCTTGTTTATGCATTCATAAACATTTAGAATTTGATCTGATTCTTCCAGGAGTTATTGCTGAATTTTTCTAAAATTTGATGCTGTGACTCTCATGTTCATATTGGGCTAGAGTCTTGTGAACAGTAACTAAAACCAAAATATTCAAAATAATATTAATAATTTGCCTTTTTAACAATGACAGCACGTAAGTGAGACAAGACAAAAAATTCTACTTTGATTCAACATATACATTAATAATTCAAAACTTTTCTGATGGTAACTTTTTTTTTTAGTTTTTGGCTAATCATTTCTATACAGAACACTGGTGTATTTTCAATTCATTCAAAATATTTCATCTCAGCAGTAAGAATATTTTACATTAAATAGAAGACATTACTTGTGCATCAGTGATTTGCCAATACTAAGGCTTCATATTTTGAAAAGTTTATATATGCTTTAGCTATCTGTATCTGATTTCAGTAGCATTCTGGCAAAGAGTCCTTTGCAGACAGCCCTCTCTTTGAACGGGTAAACAAAAGAAAGAGAAAGCAATTTTTAAAAATTATCTCTGTCTACAATAGCAAATAGAATGGCTCAGGTGGAATTGATTTGTATCGTGAAACAGTGGGCTCTGAGACTTATTTTCATACTATATGCATTTTGTGGAGATTCACTGTGGAGTAGCTTGTGTGATACTGTGAACTGAGCTCCTTTTAGTTCAAGCTATCTAGGGAGGCTTTGGGATCATTTCCTTCTTTGGAATTTGATCCAAAAGGGTCCATTATATTTGCTTCTTGATACTTCTTCCAAGGATAGCAAAGTGAAAATTTGGGGATGATAAGGAGATTAATTTCTGTAGTCCATACTTTAGGTGAACTAAAATATTGTGTAAATTACTTTTGAAATAGGTTTATAAAGGCTTTCCTCCATTCTAGAGCTTGTTAGTACCTTAGGGCACTAGGGGTACTAGTACTAGTACTAGGGTACTTCTTAGGGTTAAGAAGTATATTCTTTTTCCTTTCTACACATTAAATTATTAAATAACATTCCAGATTCAAGAGAGGATGATGATCACAACCCAAACATTTGGATGACTGAGCTGGTAGGATGGAAATGAGGGTTTCGTTTGTTTTCAGCCAATTAAAAACTTTAATGAAACAGCATAGCAAAGATAAAGATTTCTCATACTGAAAGACAGGAGCTGAGAGACACAACACTCTGTGAACTAATATCCCTGGAGTAGTTTCAGGCAACATATTCTCTGCTGAAAACTAAAGAAAACAAAACAAACTCCTCCAGGAAAGACGGGCTCTCCAAATATTTCAGCAAAAAGATAATATCACAGAAAAGTCTGAGAGAACGTAAGCCAAGAATGTGAAGGTATAAGCAGTGAATAGTACCAGATACTGGACACTTAGCTCAAAGAAGGCTTTTATAGTGTTTTAATAATGGATTTGAGTCAAAGAACTGTTCAGAAGATTTCAAGGGAAATTATTAGAAAAAGTAGAATACTGGAATCTAATGCATTGAGTTCAGAAAAAAACCCACTAGATACACTGAATTTCTGTTTAATCTTCATGAAAGATATAGAAAAGCTTTTGTTTTAAGAAAATAGAAAGAGATATGATAAAAATCTTAATTCACATTGTAATTGCTCTTGGTAAGAGAAAATGCTACTTCATCCATTTCATTTTGCAGTAGAATAACAGGAGAGCACTTCAGCACCATAGATGCTTTGTGTTTATAATTTTCGAACAATTGGACACAGAAGTGGTAACAAAAATACATTTTATGAGCAGTCAAAAGAGTATGCTAAAATTGTTTTGACTGTCTCTGATGCAGGTTCTCATTTATTCTTGGTTTCTTTATGTTCACATTTCAATAGCTAACACGAGCTCTTGTGATATGCTAAAAATATTGGCCTACAAGCCTTCTAAGATTTTGTCTAATTTTTCTAAATGACCTTGTGTGTTGTCTTTTGATATGAAGATTCTCTTACAAAAGAATATTTTGTCTTTGAGAGTATCTTTGAGTAAGAGATGTTCTTCACATTATTGGTTCTTGGGTGATATTCACTGAAATAAAGGAATGCTTTTACTTAGAGACAAAAATTATTAGGAATTTATTTAATGAATGCACCTAAGTGAATAAAAATAATTTTGGCCTGGTCAAAGTCCTTGTTGTGATTCAGAAAGGAAAATTTGGATAACAGAAAACAAAATATATTTGAGAAAAGTACTAAACTTAAAAGGAAAAAAGTATGTTTGAATGTTACACTATGATGTCCATAATGTAAAATGAATTATGAAATATTATTCCTAAATCACAAATCTTAACATGCAGCCTTGGGCTTAAACAAATAGATATCAGTGGATACGTATTTCAACATTATACAGGACAAAAAAAATGCACTTCTGCTTCATGACCAGAAGACCACTACTGCAAGAAAAATTAATAAAAGTGAAACCAAAATAAATGAAAATAAGCAAATTACAGTTCATCACAAGGAATGAGTGCTGCAGAGCCGTAACATCTTTTTTTTTTTTTTTATTTTAAGTCCTGTTTAAAGTTACAATTGTCACCGCATTTTGCTAAATATAAAAAAAATCATTTTTCTTATCGGCATCTTTCTCCTCTTTTAGCCTGCTACTCTAATACTAATCTCAGGTATTTCATTCTTTCCACTGAAAAAATAATGCCTGTTTAATTTAATTTCCTGCCAATTTTATATTAACTACAATGACAGAAGTTTAGAACGGTAGAAATATGTGATTTGAATAGGGAAAAGAGTTGTGTGGGTTGAAACTATTCATGCAGAATAGGAATCATTCATTAATATTTTGTTTGTCTTCCAACAAGCTTCCAGCAATTAAGAATGAATAGAAAGAAAAGGATAATGACATGTTGTATCAAAATTCAAGTGCTAAAGAAACACTTTGAATTTATGTGATCAGTTGATGCATCTCTTCTGCTAGTTTTTCGGATCTACCCTATACACACCTCAGAGTCACTGTATTAGCCTTACAAGCAGCTTGACGTTGATTGACTTTCTGAAGCTGACAGGAATTGTATTATTTAGGCCTGACTCATCACCATTGTTTTTCATGCTTGGTACAAACAGAAAATACAGAAGTTCCACTGAAACTTAAGAGAGACCTCCTTTACTATTAGAGTTGCAAAACTGCAGAACAGCTTGCTCAGAAAGGCCGTGGAGTCTCCATTCTTGAAGGTGCTAAAAACTTGATTGATCACATCCCTGGGCAAAGTGCTCTAGCTGACTCTATTTTCAGCAGGAGAGTTGGACTACATGATCTCCTTCTAGCTCCTAGGCCACCTTAAATTTCTGGAAATACCCCAAGATATCAAAAATTGATAAAATGGAAAGTCATCTGCTTTGAAAGTCAGGGAAAAATAAGAACCTTAATTGTTAATGTTCCAGGGGTTTGGGTAATGTCCAAGCTAATGATGAAAAAACTGGTAGAAATACTTGAAGTAGTATAGCTTGCATTAGCTTGGTTCTCAGTTTAGGTTAATATTTTTATTCTTCTCTACATGTTAAGTTGCATCTTGGACTGCATTTTACAGTTGATTAAAATGTTTTCAGTCCTTTTGGTTTTGAGATGTAGGTATTGTGACCGCAGGAAGGCCTGAAAGTCTTACTATTTTTGTCCAAGTTATAAGTAATTAAGATAATTGCACTTTGTACACAGAATAAGCTGTGAAGTAATTGGCTGAGAAATGGTTGATGGTTGCAAGCTTAGCTCTCTAAATAATGAAATGTAAAAAAGATTTACTCTGCCACCTCACTACTACAGTCCAAATGCACCAACATTTTTAAGCAATGCTTATAATATTGATAGCAACTGATATACAGAAACCATGAAAGAATATAATCCATGAGCAGTGTGAAATATCAGGAATTAAAATGCAAAACTTCAAACTTTGGGATATGAAAAAAATCTCTCTCATAATTGTGGAAAAGTGTCATGATTAAGCCTTGAGGATCTGTATGGATATATTGCTTTTTACCCAATATATCCAAACTCTGTCCCTAATGTTAAGCTCCAAAATAAGGGTTCTTAGTGTATTGAAAATATAATTTTAGTTTCCAGCTTAGATAGGGATGACTTATTTAATACAGGTTAAGATAAAGTCTGTACCATAGAATAAATTAATAGAGCTCAATTACTACAGATAGCAGGAAGTATATGTCTTTGGCATTGCAGTTTTTCGTTCCATGGATGAGTGGAAAGGAAATTATCCCATTTAAGAAATACAGTTGAAACAAGGAAGAAATGGAGATTTACCACTGAAGTATAATGCAAAGTTGTATTTTTTCTCTGTGATCTGTTCATCTCCAAGATCAGATATAATTAGGAAGAACTCCATATGCTGTCCTCAGAAAGATGGTATCAGTTTTCTGAGGGTGAAAATTATCAAACCTACAGTCTTCTTACTAACCCTGAATATCCTAAGTCCCTACCAAAGGACTAATAAAGGCTTAAGGTTGCTATTTTGCTGGGATGGACAAATTGAACTGTTGTGGACTTATTTGGGTAAAAGTAACTCTACCATGTTGATTCACAGTGGTGGCAGATGCAGCTGTGTTAATGTTGTGCATTGAAAATCAATAAAGCTAAACATAGCGCTCTCCCCTCATAGGTAGGTGCCTTAATTTGTCAGCACTTGGAAATTTCTCATGTCCATTTTTCTGAGAAATTACTGATGTAATTTTATAAATGGTAGAACAAAATTTAGTATATAGTCTGACTTTGCTTGTTAAAGTGGAGCTTACTATCCTTATTTTTTGTATGGCAATAAATGCATAAGAAAACCAGCATTTTACCAATAACGTTTTGTAAATATTAATGCTGGTATTCATCATCTTTCCCTCTTGTTTGTTTCATTAATATGCAGTTTTATCTGAAACTTCAGCTGTTTTAAAGATTAGGATATAAATGAAGATTAGATTACATGAAGAAAGTTCTTGATTTTGGAGGAGACATTGCATTCATAGAAACTAATGCATAAGTAGTATTTATTATGTATTATGTTCATAACTTAGTTAATAGGGATTTAAACTCATTTAACTTAAATGCTCTTATTAGTAACTATTAAAAGTTTCATGAACAGTAACATGTACATGCATATACAGGGTTTTTTAGAGACATTTTAGAGTAATCCCATACTGCTGTGTTTTTATCAGCTTTATCTCTAAGATGTCCTAGTTTTTTGGGTGTAAAAATGAGGTGCCATAATTCACTTAGCCCAAATATTCAAAGTATATAAAAATTCAGTATCTTTTATAACTGATAGTTCTGCTCTGACAAATGTTTATCCGGATTATACTGTCTAAACTATATAGAAATTTGCGTATCAGAGATGATGACATGGGAAACAGTCAACTGCAATACAGATATTTAATTTTTTTTGTTCTTAAAATTCTTTATATTAATCACATGGAGTATTTCTAACTATGCTGGTAACAGACATGTATTATAAGCCAAGTTTATTTCTTTTTATTGGAAAAGGGCAGGCCATGGTGTTATTCCATGAGGCCAGATGCATTAAAAAATTTGCGATACATTTGCTTGAGAAGGTCTGGTTTTCAGAGGTAATGCAATAGAAAGGTCAGAATTCAATGTTTATACTGAAAGTAGAAGTGTAATAAATCCTGCAAAATAACGATTAGCATGCACATCATTCTTTCAGAAGGAATTTTATCATCATTATGTCATTCTCATTGATATTCTGTGGAAAGGGCCGAACTGACTCTACTGAACTGAATACTCTGTGTGTTAGTTTTATGTTAGATAATTCCTATTCAGTACAACACTTCAGAAAAAAAAGCAAGATTAACACCCAGATCTGTTTAAAAACTCTTGTTAACAACTTAGTAAAAGTACATCAAGTTTCTTTTAGTTTCAAGGATATGTAGTGATGTTCTTAGGGAATTTTCAGCCTCAGCTATAAAACAGCCCAACTTTGCATCTGTCACATCTCTTCCCTACATGCCAATTAGGTAAGGCATATAACTTTTAAAGAATATCTGAAAATGAACAGGATGCTCCTAAATCTTTTATAGCTTGTTCCAAAACTTATTTTAGATAACTTTGCTATGATTCTTGTGGTAGCTACAGATGTAATAAAGAGGTGTTCTCGTCTTGTGATCTAGCTGAGACTGATTTCCAAGAAATCAATAAGAAATGGAACATAAAGTTCCAAATATTTGATAACTTTTTTTTTCTAATTCCCATATGAAGTTACACCACTGTTCTTGCAGGAACTGTAGATGATGCAAAGTCCTTCTGGTGTTGAGGAATACAGTCAGTGCAGGTAGCTTGGTGAGCAGCTGCAGTGGGAGCTCTGGGTGTTGGGAGCCCCAGGCAAGAGACCATGGACCACTAATCCTTTGCATGGCAAAGGGCATGGGGACCTGTGCCCATGGAGGTGATCAGACACTCAGAGACACGGCAGAAGCTGAAGAGCCCAAGACTTCCATGCACTTAGACTATGAAATTATAAAAGCCCAGAACTTTGTCTGTTCAGGGTCCCTCCTCAGAGGTACTAGCTCAAGCTGTTACTTTTAATATGGCTATTGCATTAAATTATTTTAAGGATTGGGACATCTGAGACTCTGCTATAGGAAATTTGGGGTCGAGACAGTAAGGAAACCTAATATGATGGTGCAAGTTTGAGGTGTGTAGATGCCAAAGGGCCTCTCTCTCAGCTCAGCTGGTCCAAATGTGATTGCCAGAATAGTATGATATTCAGGGATAATCTATGTGAATAGGTTCTAAGCTAATTCAAATCTCTGAGATTCACAGTTTGTGTCATTGGCCCACAGCTAAGTAGTAACTGATATAAGGTTACAGATTACAGCATCTCATTGCACGAAGTTTCAGTCCATCAAACAGTCACAGTAAAGTATTTCTGCTAACCATCACCTGCTTAAACTTTTGATCTACCTATGCCAGGAAGGTTTAGCATTATATTTGGTGTCATCAACACCACCTTTATATCTTCAAAGTTTTGTACCCTCAAAAGAATTCTGTACCCTCAAAATGAAACTCCACCTACGCCTCTTCTTGTAAACCTGAAGTGAACTTCTGCTCTTCAGGGCTTGTGTGAGTGGTTGCAGTTACTGTTTTCTCCCTTCTGGCCTGCATAGATATTTCCATCCTATAGTGACTACAGTTGCCAGTGGGAGTGATGTATGCCTATGTTTTCTTCTAACATAGGGCTTGAACACACCTGAATCCAAAGGACAGCACTGTCAGACACCCCATTTTAAACACAGGAAAATTTGCATGGTATCTTATAAAATGAATTTATTGGTGTTTGTTTCAGAAGGTGTTTTCTAGAACAACAGACATTTGTCTGCAGTTCTCTAGCCTTGTGAACAGCAAGTTATTTCTAATGTATCATTAAATTATTTTAAATGTACCCTTGCTGCTTGAGTGTAGTTCAAATCCTAGGAGAATTCCCTAATTTCTCACTGAAAATCCTGCATGTCCTCAGCGTCCTCTGAAATGTGAAGGATTGACTCTTCCACTTCCTGGGATTCTCACTGGCGCCAGGGTTCAGCATGTAGGCTTTCAGAGCAACAGTAATATCTGTCATTTTGAATGAATACAAATCTCTAACAATCCATGTTTGTACAGTCCCAGTGGAAGCGTGTTGTGTCAGCTGTGCTCGCGGTACTTTAAAGGCTTTATTAAGTCAGCTGGCAACACACCCTGTCTCCAGGCACTGGCTTTTATGGCAAAGGACCTAAGAGACTTTTCTGTCCCTTTCCTTTTTTTTTTTTTTTTCCTTTCCCCCCCTCCTCCTTTCTTATGTTAACTAGCTGTCAGAAACACAGGTAGTGATTTTATGGAAAATTTATGGGTGTGTTGCTATGTTCTAATACCCACAATATAGTTTACAGATGAGCTTTTTTACCCGCCCACACAATCTTACACATACATGTGCACACACTGGCAAGTACCCTTATGCAGTCTGATATTAATTCTGATCAACTTATTACAACTGATTTATAGAGCAACTGTACAAAATTTATAAATAATTTTAACCAGCTTTCTTAGCCCATGTAGCCATTTGAAAGGAGGCTATGATGAACTGCGTGAAGGTTCTGGACCGTGTATTTCAGTAAAATGCCATGCATACTCTGTCCAGTGGCCTTTTATGTAAGAACTGTACTTTCTGTTTGCTTTAATGTAGACAAAATTGTTTAATTGGTAAATGTTAAAATATTAGTTTGCTTAAGTCATGTTTTGAGAATCAGTTGTTCAAAGACTGAACTTTGCAGTGACATTCAGAATCTTTTCTCTTGCAGCCGTTTCGTAGAGTGACGTTTTCTGTTGTGAGTCAGCCTCAGGACCCGCATCAAGGGTCATTGCAGAGTTGCTATGACAGCGGTCTGGAGGAGTCAGAAACACCAAGCAGTAAGAGTTCATCAGGGCCAAGACTGGGTGCCCTTCCACTCCCAGAGGACAACTACGAAAGGACTACGCCGGATGGCAGTGTTGGTGAGGCAGAGCATATGGAAAATGGTAGGGGCAAACACAACATTCACACACATAATCTCACTAGCAAGTGATACTAAGTAGACTTTTGAAAGGTCAGTCCAAAAGCATAAATAAAAATATTAAATAATTAATATTGTAATTATTTGATTTTAAAGTTTGTTAAAATGCAGGTATACAAAATAATGGAACATAACACCACTAATTAAAACAGCACTTTCTCTTTTTTTCCATGACTTAAAATCTATACTGCAAAAGCAGTTAAAACACTGAAAAAAATATCAGTAGAGGTCTGGGGAAATGGTAATTGAATAAAATTACATACTTTTCATTTGAGATAAAAGACCATAAAGGACATATATTCTCATTTCCTTCCACTTTTGATTCAAAACCTACTTAGGAAATATCCGAGAATGTAATATATACAGCATCAGGAAAAGAAAATAGTATTTAAAACCCTTTAAACTTTAGAGAATTCTCTTTTCCCCAAAAATGTTGTATAGACTGTTTTCAAAATAAAAGCCAGTGTCATGTCCATTCTTTATTATTCAGAATAGAAGAATATTACTTTTCTTTTCTTCACACTTTATTTTGTACAGTACTTTTACAACATTTCATTTAAATTCAGGGTCCATTTATGTAGAAGGGGAAAATGTTAAATATTTATTTATTCCATAGTAATTCTCCTATTATGAAAAACCAGAAAATGTTAATGTAAGTCTCAGGTTAGGTTCTGTTTTTCTTTCTATCTAAAACTATTCAGGATTAAAAAAGCAAAAATACTTATTCATTTAGAAATGTGTTTTATAAAACACAAATATTTCACTGTTCTCTACTTTTTGGCCTTGATCTAAAGTTTTATGAAGTCAGAAACTGACTTCATTGTATTTTCATTTGCCCATAAACAACAAAATAAATTAATACATGCCAGTGTGTACAGATTTTTGATAACCAAAAAATAATGGATTTTCTAATTCAATTGTAATAGTTGGGTATATACAAGAAGGGTGGTGTATTTTTTTTTTTTTTTTGTTATAGAATGAATTAATTAATTTGGCTAAGTGCATGTTAGTTTTTCAGAGATTACAATACTGAATAATTGTTCTTGGGGTTTTGTTTTATCTGAGATAGACATGCCAACCCATTAAAACTATGTTATTTTTCATGCTAAGATATTTCCAAATTCAGTATGTACTACTGAAAAATGACTACAGCAGTCTACAAATGCTTGAAGTGTATATCCCAGTAACAAAAAAATTGACTCAAAAGGAAGTTAGTATTATCCATCTAAAAATATATTAGGTTATGTATATTTATACATTTGCATTTATATATTCTCCTTGTTTGTTTATATGAATATATTTGTTTACATTTCATTTTTCTGGGGATGTGGTAGGGGGAAAATGATAATGGTATTACTGGAAAAAATGTCAGAAAAAAGCTTTATAGAGTTCGTACCTAAATTGGGCTGATTATTTTATTGTCTGTTTTGTAGTGAGATTTTGTGGTTAGGATAATAAAATTAAACAATTTTTCAATTCCCTTGGACATCCAGCAATGTAGAGAATTTGTAGACATTAAATTCTGAGTTCAGAATTTTAAGTATTTTAACTTGGAATATGCCTGATACGTGCTGGAGAAACTGTAGAATCACAAATGAATATAATTTTTAATGTATTTGGTAGCCAATGAAAAATGCAATTGAAAATGAAAAGTGATTGAGCAGTGTCATAAGTTAAAGCAAAATGGTTTAAGTTTTCATATTGATGCAAAAACTAGCATTGCATTCTAATAACTAAAATATTTTAGTTTTTTTTTTAATAGTTTATTTTATATGTGGTGGGATTAATTTTTTTGATTTAGTTTTGAACATAATATTCTAAGATTAATAGATAGAAACATAGAAGTAGATTAATACATTATTTTATGGTGAATGAAAAAGAAATATCCAGTAAAAAAATTTTGCATGCTAAGACATGCACAGAATCAGGTTTTCCTTCTCCTTTATAAAATCTTGAACAGAGACCTTTAAAGGTGGGTGATATTGTGGTAAAAATTACACTCTACAGACTTCTGGATTTTGCTGTCACATTTTAAAGACAAGATTTCAACAGTGACATGTCATCTACCTCCAGAAATTTCTGTTAACAATAATCTATAAATAATGATGGAACAGGATGGAATGTACTTTTGTTCCTTCATATATGTAATACCTGATATTTGAGTGAGAGTTTTCTGTCATATGATTCTTAAGTCCACTTGTATTTTAACTATTGCATTGTTCAAATTCTGATAATGTAGTCTTCAATATTAATGGATCATTCTGACAGAAATAGAATTGAAATTGAAGTCTGTCAAGCGTTCATTTGTCACATTTAATTGGAATCTAGGTAACTGCAGTGTTTGGCTAGGTTGGGCTTTAATCAGGATTTATACTGGATTTTTATGAAGATTTTTCATGGAAACAGCATTTTGGAAGTGATCTTGGTTATTAATTTTTACTTCAAATATTTACCATTTAATTTCAGTTGGTGCGAAACAATGCAGTTATAACTAATTGCTTTGGATTTCCTTTCATTTTAGAATTTGAAATAATAATCTTCAGCGCAGTACATGAAATATTCCGATATGTTTCCTTCTCTTTTCTTTTCTCCAGCCTAGATGACTAAGGAAAACAAGTAATCTTTATAGTTAAGGCAAATTTAAGAAGGATCAGTTCACAGGCAGAGTATATAGAAAATTCAGCTTTCTGTTTGCTGTTAAGAGCTTCTTTACATTTTCTCAGTTGAGAATAAAACACTGGAAAATTGGGAAAAAAAGGATAAGGGGGTTGATTTTCTTAGAATATGGTGTACATTGCCCACCAGCCTACGTAACTGTCAGATGCAGATTGAAGTTTTATTCTGCTGATTAGCTGTGGTGTCAGATGTGGGAGAAAAAAAAAAAAAAAGAAAGAAAAAAAGAAATGTTAGCAGATTGACTGTGAAAATTCAGTATGCAAAGATCTTGTTAATTAGTAAAATCTGCAGAACCAAAAGTAACTTCTGAGTTAATTTATCCACTGCCCTTGGAGCTTTCCTTACAAAGAAATTCTGCTCATATGTGCAGCCTTCTCTGATTTTCCTGTTAGAATGGTACTGTCTTAATGTAAATTGCACAATAATTTTCTAGAAGAACACTTCCATTACATTCATATTTGTATATCAAGGGCAAATACATTACCATGGTAAATTAGTTTCCTGGTCTTTTGTCATAGCTTTCTAATTCTAACCATGCCTAATACAACATCTCAGAAGAAAATTAAAAAAAAAAACCCTGTGTCTGAAACTTCCAGAATTACTTCTCCTCCTGACCCCAACAGTTAATATCAGCATGTGATTTTTTAAATAATAATAATAGTAGTACTAAAAACCCACTAATTTACCACAAACCAAGTTACTGGCCTGAAGAATGTCTTTCAACAGTGAAATCCTCTGATGGCCAACAAAATTGTTTTGGGTTTGTTTTTTTAACTCTTATTTAACTGTTTTAGTGACTATTCCATTTTTTCATTATGAGAAAGATTATGAAAGCATTACATTTTCATTTTTAAATACTATGGTTTGTTATGTTTCCTTGTAATTTATCTTTCATCAGAATTATAAATCTTCCTAGGTTCTGTTTCTTCTACCAAAGGTAGGCATAGCTGGAGATATATTCTCAAAATTTGAAGAATGGACAAGACAGCCTTTTCATACTAATTCCTATATTATTAATTACAGATATGATCTTTAAACAGAGCTTTCATTGTTCTGTTAAATTTCCTTTCACCTGGTTCTATTAGGTCTCTCTCATGTTTCTTGCAGCTCTCAGAAATATTTCATTATGTTCCTTCTCCCTACCCCCTGATTTCTGCATGCTTATAGTTTATTTATGCATGTAGTGGCCTAATCAGTTTTATTTTTTGTTTAATTTAGCTACAGGACCTATAGTGGTGAAACTGCAGCACTGCAGGTTATGGCTTGTATGATCTTCCCTCGAGATTTGTTTCCATACAGTCCTAATTAAACTGTTTGCCACACCTGAGATATCTGCCTTAAAGCTAACTCAGGTACTTCTACATGAACGTGTCTTTGATCTGCAGCACAGAATTTTAGGTTAGCCCATGTTTCAGTATCAAATAGGGTTGGAGAAGAGCAGTCATCTCTGTGAAAGAAGGAAAATAAAGGAATGGTTTACAGCTTCCATTTTTGCAGGGGGAAATAAAGTAAAAGAAAGATTAAGTGACATGTCTGAAGTCACAAAGTAAGGACCAGAGCTTAAAAAGGAGCTCAGAATTTTTGTGATTCAGTTACTTGACTCCCACAAAGAAATCAGTTGATAAATTACTCTCTGACTGACACATGACGAAATAAAAGCCAGGGAAGAGAAGTGCCTTGCATTGGTTCATGTAGTCTGATAGTATACCCTGTTTTCAATGACAGTTTCAGTCAAGTGTCAAAGTTCCACCGTCAGTGTAGAGAAGGGGTTCATAATGTATGAAATGATGGCTTGAAAATGCAAAGAGAATTTTGACAATTAATAAACGTAATCAATTTTTTCTATAAGAGCATTCTCTCACTTTTACTTGTGAAATAGATTCTTAATCTGTTCTCTGGACCAAAGTGTGAAGAAAATAATCCATTAATTTAGAGAAACCATGTTTACAGAATCTATTTTCCTTTAGCTTTTTCTAGTGTAAATAGCACAGCTTAATGTTCTTGAAGACTTAACTATCTTTATTGTTTAATGGCAAACAGACACTCATTGAGTTATTTCAGAGAATGACTGCATTTTTGCAGTTCCCGTTATTTTCAAATGTTCTTTCCTCTTGAATTCAGCTCCTAAAATTGCACAAGAATAATTTTGCTTTAAAATTGTGTCCTGAAAATGTTGATGAAAGTAGTCCATCTGAGAGGCTGAGTCTGTAAAGGTTTTCAATGTAATGATTACACAGTAACAGTTCCTTCTTTGCTTGGTTGGTTCCTTTTTATTGTCATGGCTGCTACTTCTACTTTTTCTTAAATATCACCCTGCATGCATGAACCCAAAATACAAGAAAGCCCTGCAAAAATTATTATATAATACAGATAAAGAATCCTTACCCTTGTTTCTGATGAATCTGAACCTATAATTAGGCACATGAATTTTGGATTCTGTAACACTAGCAACATACATGGGTAATGTTTTGGAACACATACATATTCAGTGATGAATTATATCTTGAACCACATTTTTTTAAGAATACAGAATTTTGATAAGATCTGTGAAAAGACATTTTATAGGAGGAAAAAAAAAAAGCCTAGCTTGTAAGACAGAAGTCAAACTGTGCAGGAATGCCTGATACACTAGTGCAGTCTTATGTAAGGCAGGGGACCTGGCTGGGAAGAACATTGGCTGCGTTTCCCCTTGATTTTTTTTTTTTTTTTTTCTTTTTTTCATTTCTAATCTTTTAATATGTTCCTTTGGATGACCTTACCTTATACATCTGTGAATCTTTTCAGTAGAGGAATAAGTTTGATGACCTATATGCACATTAATACTTTAAGTTTCAAAACTATATTGTGCCTGTTCTTTAAGAATTGCTTGTATTTTGAAGTGTTGTGTATATATACTTGCAATAGAAATGAGAGAAATATATTTTGTGTCAAATTCCTAGAGCTGATATATATTGTTGCATACACTTTTACTTTATTAAGTGAATAATTTACCACACAAAATTGATAAATTATTTTTTGTTGTCCATTGTATGTCATTGCACTAAGGTCTATTATATATTAACTACTATTCTAAGTTTACATTGTACTTCAAATGCACAGTGCAAAGTGAAGCCCCAAATATACACCAAATATGATCAGAAATAGCTCTCATTGAAGACAACAGGATAGCATTTTTTTGTACCTTCTCTATTTTTCTTGACTGTCCAGACAAATATCAACCACTTCTATGTTCTGTTCATGAAGAGTACCTGAGTTTGCTGTGAATGGTTTTCTGCTTGATCGGGATTTTAACTGCTCAGAGAACACATGCTTGGATCTGCTGGAATCAAAGAAGGAATGCATATTTCTGTATTGGAAATCCACCCCCACACACTGGTAGCAAAACAAATTCATCACTTTTCTGATTTTCTGAATAGAATTGTATGTCTTTTCCTGGTCCCTCTGTTGATTTCCCACTGTATTTGTTCTGGCTCTTTTTGTGCTGCAGAGTGAATGGCATATGCCTCTTTTCTGAAAAATCATGTTATAGGATTTCTTCCTTCACTCCTGATTTCAGTATCCTGTTCTTAAAAAGAAAATACACACAGCAATAACTGTTCACCACTGTTAAAAATAGCCTATTGATACCAGATAATTTGAAATGCCATGTACTAAAACCTCAATTTCTTTTATTACCTTTAAAAAAGGAACTCCATGTTAACATTCCATCAGTTTTTAACCAATAATTTAAAGTGGAGGAAAACTTTGGGTTTTTAAAGGGCCATACCTGCAGTTATACATGTTAGGATGAAGCAGTGAGGGAAGGGTTTGTATGTGCATGTGGGTGTGCATACTTGTACACATCTCAGTGAGTCAGTTCTCACTGCAAATACTCATGAGATCTAGACACTTGCAGTTATATAACCTGCCTCATCTATGAATTTCAAATCAATTCACTGAGGTGGATATGAACGAACATACTAAACTGACAAGTGAAGAACTAAATGATCAGAAAGTAAAGCAGTATGTCCACTGTCATGCTGTGAATTGATCTAAATGTGCCCCCCTCCAAAAGTAATAATTTGAACATCAACTTCCAGTTTGATGAAGGTTTTGCAACTGACTTACTGAAGTTAGGCTTTTGTCCAAGTCTTCCGTGCCAGCTGCTAGCTCAGGCAGCCTCCCACTGATGCAGATTGCAGAACTCCCTTTGATACTGTCACAGTCCTCAATGTAGATGGAAGGCAAAATGCATTCCAAAATTTACAGACTCAAGGAAGAACAGACATCTGGTTTATGAATGGAATATTTAGCAACCTTTGCATCCAAGGCAGGCTCTTTCCTGAAACAAAATCTAATGCAAAGATTCAACGGAAATTTATTTTCCTCTGTTCCAATGAGTCCTTTCAATATACTGTTGGTTTTATTTAATGACAGATTCTTCAGTTTCCTGGACAACATTAGATCTTTCTATCCCTCCAAATCTTCAAGTATAAGGAAGATCCAAAACAAATACTTTATAGGGGTATTTCATCTTAATTTCAGTGAAAAATACTTTTTCCTCTATGTGTGGGAAATCTAGGTAATGTATAGGGTCAGACCAAAGATTATCTGGTGGCCAAAATAAGGTGCTAAAGGAGAAGTATAACAAGACAAATAAACTGATTTGTTTTCCAAGTAGTCTTCTATACATCAACAGTTGGGAATTCTGATTCCCTGAGCCACATAATGTGCATTTAGTAATCTTTATGGATTTACATATTCAAATTTGTCCAGTTTCCATTGCATGCAACTGTTAATATCTATTTTCCCCAGTTAGGGTTTTCAAAGTGATTGTATGTCCCATTAGTCTTGGGTTGGACAAAGGGAAAATAAACTTCCTAGGCTGTAAAGGAACAGTACATAGGAATTTTTTAGTAAGAATATGTTGACTTGTACCTATACTAAAATTTGCTGTTGAATAAGTCCTTTATTCAGTTATTATTTCAAAAGGTTTAAACCTCAAAGATTGAAGGGAAGTGTGTGTATCTCTTATGTATTTTAGCAAATATAAATGTAAGTTTAGTATGCCAAAATCTACAGAATGCTATTTAAAGGAATTAGAAGCTCTAGTATGATATATCATAAGTAGTTCTGAAACTTCTATTTTATACTCATATTTTATAACAGATTTTCAGAGAAATGGAACAATTTCTATCATGACAAGAGGATTTAAATGCAAGCATAATATGAATTCAGACATTTAAGTATTTCTGAATATTAGTATTGTATCACCTTTTTTCGCCTCAACAGCAGCACAACATTTGATATGAATGCCAACTCAAATGTCTTGAATAAGTAAAAAAAAATCATGGCATATGCTAGAACAAGACATACATTAGAACTTTTTAAGAAATTTCTTCAATTTATTAGTACAGTAACTTAATATTTCAGGGCTTCTTGACTTGTTTTGGGCAAGGAACAACAATAACAACAAAACCCTTGCTACCAGAAAACCAGAGGTTTTTATGCTCCAACACAATTTTTGTGCACAGATAAAAGTAAAAGATAAGTCAGCATTTATTTTGTAAGGAAATATATTTTAGTTATCAGTATTTTATAAGATTTTTTGTTGTTTTTTTTCTTTAGACTAGAGTAATAAATTCTATTAATATTAATTTCAAATCTTTTATTGTAGATAACTTGCCATTCATTTATAAAAGAGCTGTCCATTCTTACACAGCTTTAAGAAAGGACAAAATCATCTTTCAATAAATAAATTTTAAAAAGATTGTTTTGCTGGATTATTTAAATATTTACTTTTTTCTAACATGTAAAATAAGAAATTAAAACATAAATGCAAACTTCAATTTGGATAATAGAAAAGGTAAAATGTAAAGGCAGTGAAGGAAGAACAGTATTGATAATTAATTTATATTGATTACTGTGTGCTCTCTTGCTATCAAATGTCGCCATACAAGTTTCGCTTGTTTTAATCTATTTTCTAGCTATATCTATGGAACAAATCAACCCTGAAGATCCCTGCAGGGGCATTTGTTCTTTTCCTAAGCAATCTGCATTATTTCATCAGAAAGGGAAGAAAAATCAAAGTGTATGATATTTAAATTGCATGTAAACAAGACATAAGACTGTCTTCCACCAAAGTGTTTGTTTTCTCCCCCTATGGTTTTATGGCAGACTTATTTTCTTGATCCAAGGATTTTTCTGTCTTTTTCTGAAATTGTAATAGTGCTATAAAGACTAGTGGTGTCCATGGAGAGAGTTCTGGGAAAAGGCTTTTTCAAATTAAATCTCATGAATTCAAAAAGTGTGTGGGACTTGTGTCCTGCTGTCCTTCTGTCCTGAAAGTATTTTAGCTGCACAGTCAGTGGTTTTCTTATGTAGTTGTTCTGCTCAAATTAATTCATATTTTCTTTGAAGAGGAGAATCTGTCCCTTTTTGGGGCAGTGCAATGATATTCACATCATCATGAGATATTAAAGTAACATTATCAGTGGAATATGACATTGCAAAGTTTTATTTCGAAAAGAAGACAAGGAGAGTTGATGTAATTTTATCTTCTACTGTTGTTAGTCAATAACAGAAACTTCCATTCTCTGACTGGAGAATAGAAACCTATTAGTTTTCTCTAACAAAATATTTGAGAGATAAACTTATATATGCATGTTATTTTATTAATATCTCTCAATGTCTAATTCTGTTAGCAGTGGCCATCATTCCCTGCTACTGAATTAGAAAATTTATGCCAACATTCTTTTCATATTCTGCTATGTATTGCAATAGTAATATGGAGATTATTGTAATATATCAGTAGAATTGACAGCTCTGGAAATGTGCTTGTTCTAGCTATCTCATACACAGACATTATTCAAGTGTGTGAGAGAGTAATAAAATAGTTAACTTTGCTTGTGTTCTATTCTTCTGGTGGTTTCTCAGGCTAAGGGGGTTAAATGGACAAAAGAGGAGTCACCATGAGTAACATTATTACGTATGCTATTTTTAAAATATAAGAAATCTAAGTATTCTAATTGTGTTTGAAGACGTCCGATTCAATGACCCACAGCATGATTAATATACTGTATTTAATGCAGTTTCATTATTCAGTTAAATTATTTTTGGTAAAAAAAGGGTGGGCAAATTTAGTTAAAATGAGACCTCCTCCTTAACTGTATGTACAAAAAGTTCTCATGCTTATCGAAATCTTGTAATAGCGTGATGAAAGAAATTTTGTAATGACATATAAAGCACGTAAGAAAAAATTTAAACAATCCTGGAGAACTAAAAAAATGGTGACTGATCCATTTGGCAGCATGCAAGGAACCTGCACGTTATGACTCAAGAGTCATGGAATCTGCCTGGATGACTCACATCCTTCCTGAAGCTCTCTTTCCAACATGCTGCTGTACAGAAGTACAGCGAAGTGGCAGAGGAGAGAAACAGCATGGACTTTGGCTCTGCTCTTAGCATGCTCCAGATAGACCTCTCATATTTCAGCAGTTAACATTGGCCTGAGAAAAGCTGTAAGAAAAACAGGATTTAATAATTTTGACACCATATTATCTTTTTGTTTTCTTGGAAGCAATTCTAAAATAATATATTCTGCCCATAGTTGTCTACTTGGATGGCACCAAGGATGAGGGGTAAAGGGTGACAGGAAAAAATCAAATTTAAGTTACACTAAAATGTCTTTATGTCATTTTTTATTCAATATGATGGACTCAACAGCAGTGTGCAAGGGGCATGAATAGAATTTATTTTTCCCACCCATTTTTTCCTCCTATATTGGAAATGGTCATATCTGCAGAATTAAACTTTGGGAAATAACAGTGGTATAAGAAGCCGGCTCAGAGAGAATGACGAAACAAAACGGTTGTGAAAGTCAAAGAGGAATACATCCTAGATTTTATAAATAACAATACAGAGGACAGGCTCTAGACTGCCACAGCACACTGCTCCTGACAAAGGATGTTGCTTAGAGGCATAGCTCACTTGCCGGAGCACAGATATGGAAACTTGAGACACAGTCAGATCTAATCTCACAGACAGTAATGGGAAAATGCAGAAAAACCCAAGATGCCCCCAAAGGTTTAGATAAGTGAATATTTTTCTCTTGCTTTTCTCTTCAAAAGGAAACAATTGCCTTTAGCTTTTAGCAGGTAGAGTCCCACATGCTGTTGTTCATGCTATGATTTTTAAGGGGAAAAAACTTCTCCAAAACATAAAAAAACGCATTATCCTGAAGTTTCTTGATAAATATTATCAAGTATGTTATGTTAATTGAGGAACTTAAGGAACTTATAAAACTAAAATATTCTCTCTACCACCCCTCCTCTCTGTCTAGTACTGTTGTATTTTCTATCACATGTAACTTACATTTAGAAGGTTCTTTTTCAGAAGGGCCTGAGCAAACAAACTGTACTGACAAGACAAATTTGTTTATTACTGTGAAGATAAATAGCAAAAGAATTGAATCAAGTTCAGTTCAGTAGTGATAGAAAGTCATTACTCTCAGGTGACAGTTAACTGGCTTGTATAAAATGAGTTAGCACTTTGAGAATATTGCCTACTGGAGAGATGCTCGTGCCCCCACAAGCATTAACTAGCATCCTGTTGAGTCTGTCAGCTCGGGAAAGAGGAGAGCAAAGAAAGACTGAGGTAAAAGGGTCTGATACAAAGTCCATTAGTCTTTGAATAGCAATGGCTGCCAAGTGCTGCTTTTTGGGCTGGCTTTGTATCATGGACAGAGTGTTCTGTCTACTCACACCCTGGCACTTCCTATCAGCATTAGGTTTATGTAGAAAGAGGAAATCCACATAGGGCTGAACTTCAGCAGTGGATTAAAATAGTTTCACACATAATTGTAGTGAAGGACACTAGTCATGGCCTAAGCTTCAAAGCAGAATTGATTCCCATATTTCTTAGCACTTATATTATTCTAATTTTAAATGTTCTTACGTGAACAAGTTCAGATCACCTCAATGTAAAGAGGTGTTTTAGTCATACTAAAATGTGAAATGCTTACTGTTGTCTCCTGGAAAGTAATGGTATTTTACAGTACTGGAACTCAGGAGTGCTTGTGCTGTATTAGCTGAAAATAACGTTAGTTGTTCTTTGTCAAGAAAGAGTGGAAAACAGAATTAAACAAAAAAAAAATTTCTACTCTAGATTTTCAGCCAATTTTGATCTCCTGTCAAAAAAAGGTTATTTTCCAAAATTTTACCATATTGATTCACTATTTTCTCTCATAAATATTTCTTGAAACTCTCTTGTTAAGTGAATTTTCCAATTTCTTGATTACCTCTTCAAAAAATAATCTCATCCTTTCCAATTGTAGAAATTCACATATATATTCACATACGTGTATACAATACAGTTTCCAAACAGGTCTTGAAAGAGCAATTGAACGTGAAGAAATTCCATTAAAAGTGCCTTTTGAAGTGCTTGTTTTTTTTTTTTCCCTAAGTTCACTAACAAAATCTTGGAGAGCAAAGAGTCTCTGTGTTATGCCTCATAATTTGATGTCAAAATCTCAAAATGTCTTGAGCACTGAGAGGACATTGTGGGACTTTCTTGCATTATCTTTTTTACTAGTAATTGCAAAGGAATTATCAATTTAAAACAATTAAACAATAAACTCTTTTAGACAGTCTAAATCTGAGTTATTCTTGCCTTTCCATATCTCACACAGGACTAAAATTTCCTTTGCATGATGCTACAATAACTGCTTCTTTCTGCAGAGGAACTGCATTCCACAAAAGGGATAAAATAAATGAGCATACAGTATTTCTGAGATACTGTTATAACAAAATAGATTAAAACTTCATACACATTACTATAACTGTGTAAAGAAGGGATAACAACCACTATAAACAGCTAAACATTTCCATCCTTAAGGCCCTATATTTTGCATATGCTTTTCACTTAATGGCATTTTACACTGAGATATCATGAAAACACTTCAAGTAGTATCTGTTCAACTGGACAAACCATTATTTAGGGGTTTCAAATGACAAGATTGTAACTAATGTTATCAGTAGGGGTGTAGAATTGTAGCAAATATCTAAACCTGTTATAGTTTATGCTTGTTAGATTACAGACACTTTGGATCAAATACTGCACGCTCCAACACATTGTCTAAATCCTACAAGTCTCAAGATGCTCACATATATAATAGAATATTACTGTCAGAATAAATTGAAAGCCCCATAAGAAAAACAGACATTACATTGAACTCAAAACAAAATACAAACATATAAAAATTTCTGATAGTTTTTATTCAACTTCACATATTTTCATATCTCTTTTCAGTATTTCTGTGCTTCATTCATAGCCCCTGAAGGTTGGATCTTTGTGTATAACTTCCTCCTAACTTCCATAGATGTGACTTTAAAAAAATTATAAAGTTAGACAAGCTGACACTTCTGTGTGTGCAACAAGACACTCCCCTGGGAAGCAGAAAAAAATGTGTAAAAGAGAAAAATATGTAGAAAGTTGAAATGATTAATAAAAAAATTATAATTTTTTTACTATAAAATAATGTCATATTTCTATTGAAAAAGACTAATATTTTTAAATTCAGTCTTATTTATGTATACAGTCAGTTACAAAACAATGTGACATTTTATCTTTTAGCATTATATTAAATGCTGCTGACCTTGTGAGAGATATGATGCTTTGTGACATGAAACATCTGGAAAAATATACAAATATATGTGTGTTTCAAGCCTCTGATCCCTAAGATACTTATAAAATTATTTTCAAGTAAAGCACATAGAGAACTATTTATTTAGATTTTCCTAAATTTTCTAGTAGGTAAGAGTTTCTGTTAAAGTTTTAGTGTATTTCTTACTCTCTGAAATCTAAACTTGAACAGCCTTTGAAATCTTTGCATTTACTACTAGAGCTAAATAGAGAGAACTATTTTTATCAGTTTAGCACAACTGTCTTGCAGAGACCCTTTCTTGGGTGAATGAGAAAATTAAACCAGAAATGCTTCTGAAATAATAGGTCCAAATAATAGGCTTAAAAAATTAAAAAGTTGGACAACTATTCACAAGTAAATAAAATGGCACCTATGTTCAAATATCAGTGATTAATCAGGAACTAAGGTAGCCAAATAGGAATCCTTGCAGAAGAAGCAGTTGCATGGTGCTGCATCAGCAAAAATAAGCTGTTTCTGCTTTTGAGTCCATCTTAAGAATTCATTTCACAGCAAGACTGGGAATAGATATTGGGAGCTGGAGAGTCTAGGTTCTGCTTTCAGCTCTGCCACAACCACTATGAGAAAATGAAAAAAGAAAATTCTTTATGAAACATGAAAAATACATTTCATAAAATGAATAGGAAGTTCTTTGTAAAGATGAGTGAGCTTCCTAAAGGGAAAGCTACAGACAATTGCCAATTTCAAATTACTTGCAAGTTTCAGTTTGATTAAGCTCAACCTTTACTCCAACTATTCCATCTTCTGGAAAATCTCTCTATATTAATGGTGTTTGCAAGCGCATAATTTGTCAACAAATAGAGAAAAATATTAGAAGTGAAGAAAAAGGAGATATAGAGGTTTGATATGGACCAATATATTCATTTTCCTAAATAAATATTTTTCCTCAGAGTTGAGAGAGCTGTATTAAATAAGCTAAGCTTCACATGAATATCCTGTTGATTTAAAATATCAGCTGGCAATACTTAAGTCCAACAGAATTGCTATGACACTTTCCAAGCCTTGCTGGTCCTCCCACGCCCCACCAAGAAGTTATTTGTTGTTAACAAGTGTATCTAATATCTGGAGCAGGAGGGAATAAGTTTACAAAGCTTCCATCTCTGCAGCAACATTTCTGAAAGGCCTTTCCTAAGTTTGACTGACATTTTGTGCAATGGAGTAGTTTCCAGAATTTGGAGAAGTGTTTGTAATTTAGGTGCTTGGGTAAAAACAACCTGTTGAGCCATAACTTACCTCTAGTGTAATATGTAGGAGTACTATTGTTAGCAATATAGTGCAGGTTATTTTGCTTAATGTTTTAATATGCTTAAGGCTTAAGGAATAATTACTCTTTTCTTACACATGAATAAATAGCTAAAATTGTAATTAGACAATGCTAAACCATGCTAAACCCTCTAGATGTTTCAAAAATATTTTTTAAGCTTTCTAATAAAGTGGAGTATTCATTGATAATGTTGGAGTTCAAAGCAAAAAGCGGTGCCTTTAGTGATGATGTATATTAGTGAAGATGCCTCTTTGTGCTTCAGAAATGCAGACATAGGGCTCAGTTTGGGTTTTTTAATAAGTTCAAAAATATTATGTCTCCTGTACACCTTCCAGAAACATATTAGCCAACATAGCTGTATCACTTAATTTTTTATATTTGTCATAAGAAATAAAAAACTTGCACCAGATGATTATGTGACAACAATATAACCACTAATGTGAGAATGACTTCAACAAAAGTAACATTCCAGCATTAATTATAATAAATGAGACTTTTTAGCTGGATAGAATGAAAAGGGAATTTTATATTTATGCTAGAATTATATTTAACTTCTTTCTACATTTTAAAGTGTCATAAATCTGGCATTTTACATTATTATTTTACATTCATTCAAAGGTTAAGTTCAGCTATCTAAGAATAATGATAATCCAAAGTAGAAAAAAAAAAAGGCATTAAATGTTTCCTTAATGCAGTGTTTTAAAAGAAAATGAATTAAAATTATTTAAAGCTCATAAATACTTTCATGTATACCGCAAAATTTTTCTATTCCACCTTCCTCCTCAATTAGAATAGTCTGTTTTCCTTGAGTGATAGTGCTCTACTTCCAGAAGATCATGCACACTTCTCTCCCAGTGTGTCTTTAACATAAACCTATCATTATATAATTATTTATGGAAGTGCTTATCATAGCCCTGATGACAGAATGACAACTGTTTTCATGAAGTTGAAATCTCACTTACTTTTCTACATTTTTATGTGTATAAAATGCTACTTTAGAAGATTTTCTTATGCTCAAGGAGGTAGTTTTTAATCCTTCTGCAGAGGTAGCCCAAAAAAAAACCCAAAACACCAAACAAACAAAAAAAATACCAGTAAACAACAACAACAAAAAAATCCTTACAAGAAACCTGAATTAATAGAAGATATTGTCACCCTAAAATTTTGGGGTATTTTTTTTTTGGGGTTTTTTTTCGGCAGGGAAAGGGAGTTGGGGGAGTGGTGGGTTGTTGCAAGGGGATATATATTTTTGGGGGGTATTTTTTCCCCAGCAAAAAAAGAGTTAGAGAAATTTTGTTTTAGTCAAAGATGATTGAAATAATGATTTTCTCCAGAACTGAATTCTATGTATGAAAAAAATTATTCCTCCTTCATATCTCAGGCAATAATAGCATACAGAATATTTTTTTTTAATAGCTTACTTGAATATGCATACTTTTGAGGACTCAAGACTTTCCAATTCTTTCTCTTTTTTTTTTTCCCCCTCTCATAGGGTTTCACTACTAATGTGGATTACTCTTTTGAGAAATGGCATAATCATTGGAGTTGACTTTACATTGTATAATCACATTTTTTTGTTTTATTTTGTTTTTTAATGATATATTTAAAAAATGAAGGGTAAATCCCATTGTTTGTAATATATCTTCTCTGGAAAACCACTGTTTTTTTTTTTTGGTTTTTGTTTTTTTTTTTTCTCAATTTCTAGTTACATCTGGTAGCTTTGTAGCTTGTTTTCCTTGTTCTATAAAGATTTTTGTAGTCAATAGCTGATTATGCTAATAGTGAAGGAAATGATTTGGCTTTGAGTATAATAAATAGCAAAATACTTTGGTCTCTTGTGAGTGTTACCCTCACCTCATGATGATAATAAATCATGTAGCTTATTAGCCTTGCAGGGGTACAGAAATAAAACAGCAGGCTATGCTGCAGGAGAAATATTTATATCACTTCATGGTGGTTTCCCGACTCACAGTAAAATGTCATGCAAACCACTAATATCAAATCAAGACATCTATAAAAAATAATTTGTAAGGTTTTTTACCTATTTGTTTGGAGAAATGAAAATTAAGACCTCAGAGCAAAAACTAACAGAGATAATAGCTTTTCCTTTCTAGCTGTCCTAATCAAATGTACCATGAAAAGATACTGCTCTACATAAGATCTAGTGATTTTTTTTTTTGTTTAATCATGATTAAATCACCTGATTCTTTAGTGAGTTTAATCATGCCCTATTGTCTATTTTTAGGAGAAAAGGAGGCTGAGAGGTGAACCTGTTTCTCTCTGCAGCTTCCTATGGAAGGGAGGTGGAAAAGGGGATGCTGAGCTCTTCTCTCTGGGATCCAGCGACAAGGATGCATGAAAATGTTTCAAAGCTATGCCAGGGGAGGTTTAGGACATTAGGAAGCATTTCTGTACTGAGTGTACAGTAAAACACTGGATTAGGTTTCCTAGAGAGGTGATCAATGCCCAGACCTCTAAGTGTTAAAGAGGTGTTTGCACAATGCCCTTAGCAACATGTTTTAACTTTTCATTAAACTAGATGGTAATTGTAGGTCTACCCCTTCCTACTACAGCTATTCTTTTCTAATTACAAAAAATTTAATGTAGCACAATGGAATGTTGTGTGTAAGGAATAAAATAAAAGGAATAAAGAGGAAAGAAAACCAGATCTAAACTTTAAATTGTTTTTCTGGGTTTTTCTTTTATTTTGATAGTATGTTTTCCAGATCTCTTTGTTAAGCATGTCTGGTTCAGAATACATTTCTAAAGCTCAGAATTTTTAAAATTTCTCATCAAACAATAAAACTTAACTCTAATGTGGCTAGTGTTTATTTTCAATGTAATATATGCTTAAAGTCGTGTTGGAATAAGAACATTCTCAAAAGATAGGAAACATTTATTTCATCCTGCATAACTTTACCGAAGGAAACTACAACAATAAAAAGTGCTTTAGATGTAAATGCCCTTTAAAAATATTGTATTTGAGATTTTTTTTTTTATAAAATAGAAGCTGTAGGGACTGGAAGAGGTCTTCCACTCAGCAATCCCATTCTCTCATAAACTTTATTGTATATTTCACATTGTAAATTTGTTGAGTTCCAATTTAAAGCCATTACCATAAAAGGAAAACCAATTTCTACAGCTCTCTTGTAAGACAGACAGGAGCTACAAGTTTGAAGATGAAAAATATCAGTCAGTTCACTCCTTTTTTTGCTTATGTCTTTAGGTTTTTTTCCATCCCAGGGCTATGAGATAATCCAAATTTTTAAGTAAAAAATGTTTTGCTGTTCAAGCCCTCCTGGTTCTGCAATCACCAAACCAATGATCTTTCCCTGTATCTATGACATGTGAGATCAAGCCATCCTTTTTTTCCCCGTGTCTTTCTTTTGACAGCTAATATCAAAATTCAGTCTTGGAAAATGATTCAGAAGATTGTAGATGAAGAGTTATGTGTGCAGTTTTTCAGCTGTTTTGTTAAAACAGATGAGTCCATGTGTAACATGTAAATGTTGTTGCATGTATTTAGATATATATTTATAGAGAGAAAATGTACATCATAGAAAAAATGTTTACATTGAGTAAATTAACAAATTAGAAATGTATTTTTTACAATCTGAACTGTGAGACAACAGCAATCACCAACTTGTAGCTGAGATTACTATGTGCATAAGTGAATAATCTTACTTTGGTCTAGAAATGGTTTAAAGAAAGCTGTAGTGTTGTGGTTGCCGGTTTCTAAAATCAAGCAATTTAAGATAGATTATTAGCAGAACTAAGCAGGTTTATTAACTCAGAAAAGCACATGACTTTACTGAAAGGTAATAACTGCACCTGACCTCTGCCCACAAAAGAGTTTGAGCTGAGTTGTTTTCCCAGCTGTAACATTCACCTGGCCACAGAATCAACAATAACAGGCGGGGCTGAGCTAAAACCTGTGCTGTGAGGAAGCCAGATTCAACCTTACAACATAAGTAGAGCCAGCACTTCTTCATGTTCTTTTCCCGTGGTTCCAATACCAGCTTTTGTAATTCATTCACTGGGCTTGCAGGACAGTATCGTTCTTCTTACTTGTTTGTACCAAATGTTGAGTGTAATCAGCCCCAGCTGTCCCAGTGAGTCATTGGTAATTAACCTGAAACTCCCTGGAGGGCTCCAGCATCTACCAGTAGGATAATAATTTTGCTGGCTTGCACTTTTGTGTTTCCTCCCTTACTGAAAAAGGTGAGAAGCAATAGTGGCATTTCACATTTCAGTCAGACAGCATAAGAACACCTCTAAAAGTCATGCAAGTTTGGTGTCAAAATAATGGTCATATTTAAGACATATAAGTGGGAGCAGTACCACACTCTGCCAGGTCTTTCTGGAAATAGTATTATTAATAACTTTACTTGTAATAAACTTGGTATGGGAAATACTCAAATAAAAAGACAAAAAAAATATTGAAAAGAAGTAGCACAAACTAGGCCAGTGACATGGGAGCTAAAATTTATAGGAGACTCAGGAACAAGAACTACTTGTATATTTTTCTCTTCAGGCAACCATCAAGAGTAGCCTTCCAAACTCAGAGTGTTTTGTTTTGTGAAGGTAACCTTAAACAAATAAATTAACGGGGGAGAACAAAACAAGCAAACAAAGAAACAAACAAGAGAAACAAAACCAAAACAACAACAAAAAACCCAATGAAAGAAACTCCAAAACACTATAGATGAGCTAAGTGAGCTCTCCAGAACTAGTCAATATAAAACTCTGGGAACATCTACAGTGTCTCAATTCTTTAAGGTTAGACTAGTAAGGTAAAGTGGATGACAAGGACATTGAGTTTTGTCTTTATAGTAAGTACATTTTTGGTGGGTTTTGGTGTTGGTTTTTGGGTTTTGTTTTTTTTTTTAAATAAAAATAGATTATTTAAAAATAATAGGCAGAAAATGGTAGCCAAGACCATATTTTATATTACTATAATAATATATTTTTACTGAATGATTATTAGGGTGTTTACACAGGAAACAGAGAAATTCTGAAGTTTCCCTAGCTTTCTTTCTTCTTTTATGGAAAGCAGTAGGGTAGTGTAAAGTATCTTTCTGCACCTGAATATGTGACACAATGCAGAAAGGAATACAAAAAAAAAAGAAATGTAATTCTGTGAGGTAGGTTTCTTGCACAGGTGGTGGGAATCCTGATTTCTGAACTGCACATTCAGAAGCTCATAATTTTAGTATGCAAGATTTGATGAGGGTGTTGAAAGAATTGAAAAATTCCATAAAAAAATGCATGAAATTATTATTGGTTTTAAGTTCCTCAAATGAGAAGCTTCAATAACTCAGTATGTTGTGTTCTTAAAAAATAAATGTCAGGATAACTTGTAGTTTTATGTTTCTTAAAATATAGTTCAGATGTGCTTCTAAAAAAAAGGCATAAAAGGCACCCATTCTGGACAACCAAGACTGACACTTTTCTGGACAGAATACCGACACTTTTAAAGGCATAGGAGTTTTCTGGTAGAAGAAACAAGGGCGTGTAGTGACAGGACAAAGGATAATGGTTTTAAATTGAAAGAGTAACTTTAGATTAAATATTAGAAAAAAAACCTGTTTTCTGAAAGGGTGGTGAGGCCCTAGAATAGGTTGCCCAGAGAATTTGTGGACACCCCATCCCTGGTGCTGGAGCTAGATGCTTTTCAAGGCTCCTTCCAACATAAGCCATTCTAAGATTGTATGAAAAACTTAAATTTTTTAAATCTGTGGCGTACTGAAGGGCTGCTCATAAAAGACAGTAATTTCTGAGATTATGCTCCAATGAAATGGATAATGTATAGAAGTATCTCAGAAGGTATTGAAAACTCTGTGTTGAAAATTGTTGATTACATCTGAAATGGAAAGGAATTAGATTTTCCTGGATTCTTTGAGGATATATCTGTAAAGAACCTCTTATTTCAAAGTAGGAAGTGAAATACAGTTCTATTACATAAACTACTTTTAATTTTCTTTTTTACTTTATCAATTTTAGCTCATCTTTAATGTGTGTCACAGGGAGGGTGAGCACAGGGAGGGTGGTTTTATATGTTTAAAAGATTTACATTTCCCTTCAAAGAGCATATTTGAACATTTTTAGTCAATCAGGCTCTTTGAGTAGAAAATGAAGGATTTTTTTTCTAAGCAAATGTCTGAAAATACTTAATATACTTAAAGAACAGTAGAGAAACTTTCCAGTGTTTGAAGTCTTTGTATTCAGATCAAGCAGCATATGCAGTGGTCTGCTTTTTGATGACATTTACCAAAAATCATCCCATTTTGGTATCAGAGGTAGTTTAGGGCAATGAATCCTGGTATATGCTGATTTTTGAATTTTTTCTCAGTGTAGATACATATGCACATATATAATTCAAGTAACACTTCAAAATATGTGCCTGTATGTTGATTAAATTGAAAGTTCAACTATCAGAGTTTGGAAAACAATGACTTAAATTCATCCTAGCAAAAAATCCAAATCAAAAGGTGCTCTTTATATTTTTTATAATTTTGTGGAATAATGTTTCCATGGCAAAAGTTTCACAAATTAACTTTCTACTTAATTACTTTTATCATATCATTAAAAGAAAATGCTTGCATGAAGCTGCCTGTGGAAGGACAATTGCACTGGTAGTTGTGATATTTGAAGAACAGAACTATCAGCATGGAGGAGATGACAGCAAAGGTGCTGCAGGCCCCTTTAGTATCTCCCAGGAGTAAGGATAGGACCACGATGATACACAAATTGCTTACAGTACCTTTCAAAAGGGCAGCTACTCTTCACTGTGGAATACAAATTAGCTATCTACACCCAATTTTTTTGCATAGTAAGCTGTGAACACCTTTTAGTATTTCCTCATATTAAACTACTAGGAGTATAATCTAAAAATAAATCCTAGTATTGCTCTGAAAAACAAAATCGTTATGATGTTTCAAGAAAATTTCATATTAGCAGCTTGTTTTCTATTTAACAGAAATTAGTCTCAGACATATATTTGTCTTCTTGGGTTCTCAAGCTGGCCAAATCTACTTAATTTGTTTTTGTGCAAGTTTCTGTATTTGCGTGCCCACTAGATTTTTGTCTAATAAATTTCTGGTCTTAATCATATGTTTAGTACGTGAAAACCATTTAATGTATAATAGGCAATAATTCTGAAAATTGCAAGACAATTAGGATGTACAGTAACTTTTTTTTTTTATTCAGATAGAAAGTTCTTGCTTATGTTGAAGAAACAGACTATTAAGTTGCTGCTGTTTCACCTGTAACTTGAACTCTTCAGGTCTACTCATGGCATAAACAAGATTCTAATTATGTAGCTGTATTTCTAAATTACTCAGATACTCTCAGATTCAAACTTAAACCTTTATGAAAGAAAAACAAAGACTTGGATATGCAGAAGGTTTTCTCTTCTGTAATTGTTTTAGGTTTGACTGTTGGTTGCATTACAGAAGGAAATAACATGGGTGAGACACGGGCTAAGTTAAAAATTGCCCTAACTTAAGTTTGAAAAGCTTGTAGTCATACTAGTAATCTGACTGGGATTTTTGTTGTTGTATGACTACCAATCTTTATGTCTCCTTTAAGGCAGTTGCTATTTTAATTATATCAATTGTCCAGCCACATGTATCTGTTCTCTCTAAATTACTTTATTGTTGTGGATATTCACTGTGGGTTTTTTCAAAAGACTTGAATAAATTCCACAGTAGTCCTGACAGTAGAATTTTCATGAAAAAAAAAAAAATAGAAGGAAGATAAAACGATGCCAACATTTTCCATGATTAGAAATTATTTCCACTGTTTCCAGGAGAGAAGTCTTCACTGAAGTATCATGTTACTTAACATATACCATTAGATATTTAATATATACAGGTACTAAAACTTAAATTTTAACCAAAATAGGGCTTTGCAAACAATGGAAATTTCAATTTAGTTTTGTTACTTTTAGGTGGCTTTAAACAAACATCTTCTCTCTTTCCCAAACTTTTGATGTGACAATATCAGATGCATGAGACGCAGAGTGATTCACCACTTCTTTTGGCTTCCTGCCTAAACTGAGTCAGTCAAGACTAAGTTTCTCAGTGTAGAATATCATGCCAGATGTTGATTAAGCTGTTGTTGTGAGGCTAAAAGTCGTTCAAGATTTCATATTATCAGTAAATGTAGCCAATTTTTATTTTCTTTTGAAGAGAGAGATGAAAATAGACCTTTTTTCCTGTGCTTTTTTCCTCCAATTATTGAAGTGACCTATTCTTTATATTATTAATGTGATTTTCTGAAATAGTGATTGATAAACAAGCTAATTGATTGCATGGTGTTTCTAGGCTACATACTGCTGTTGCTTTGGTTTTTTTTTTCCCCTTGTTTTCCCTATAGTTTGTGATAAATTGAGGAGAAATTTATTTTATGCACACATGCTTGTAGTAGTGTGACCTCTGTTCTAAGATTACAAAACCTGTCAGATATGAATACAGGGATGAGAATGTGTTTGGTTTTTTAGTTGGGGTTTTGTTTTGCTTTGTTTTTTCTGATTTTTGTTCTGGAAGAAAAATTATTTCAGTGTGACTCCAGGCAGCTCTAACTTAGATGACCCACACTCAGCAGATTGTTGAAGGTCTCATTGCCCTTGGCATCAAAGAGCCAACTAAATTTACATGGGTTAAACTTTATGGGAAACTCGCACATGATGTATCTAGCATATACTTTTTTTTTTCAGAAAGGTATATGCATGTCTTATCTTTTTACCTAATTACTTCTTCAGCAAATACTTTTATTTTGGTTACTGAATGGAAAATTAGATTTTTCACTGAATGCTTGAGTTTGCTTGCATATTATGTCATGTTACTGATTGAGTAACTGAACATACTCTGCATTTCTCTTGTCTTTCTCCCAGCTCACTTTTTAAACTTTATTATTCAAAATTTTGGAACGGATCACTGGTGGTATGAAATATTCCTTCAGTGAGTATCCTTTATCAGGACACTGTTTCCAACTTTGCCAGTGTAGAAACAACATACAAACTGAAATGTTTACATAGGTAATTTCAAATAATTATTTAGGTTCACTCTTCTCTCTCCTAAAGAAAAAACAAAACAAGCATCAAAAATTTCAAATAATCCCAACAACCCCACAAAGATATATTTTGAAGCATAAAGATGTCACTATCAAAGACATAATTATAAGAAACTGCTAAACTCCTCTATCAAGTCAATTTTATTAGTAAATTTTTTGTGACCTTTCATGTGTGTATAGACATATATATTTTGTCAAGTCATCAAATGCATATTAGAGAGCAATTTTTTATCCTATGTGAATACACAGTGATCTAAAATACAGACGCTTTACATTTCTCCCACTCACATAATTTTGTCTGACAAGATTGTCAGAGCAAGATGCAATGTTTTTTTCCTCTTTTATTTTCCTGAACTATATTTAATGCTTCAAAGCATGATGAAACTTTACTATTCAATTCTATTTCAATTCTTAAGCTACATCTCCTAAAAGAGATGTAACAGTATCATAAGATTTCTCTACTTTAACAGAGGTGTATATAGTAATCTAAGGACTCTATAGTTTGGGATGGAAGCAGGCACTTTGCATCAATTTAAACTTACTTGCTGCTTAAAATAAGGAAAGGAATTTTCCAAGATGCTGTCAAAGCATCATTCTTGCTTTGGAGTTTTTTGCAGTTAATAATAAGAGTAGGCAACAACTTTTCCATTGTGCATAAAATTCTCAGATTTTGTTAACACTCATGACATAATGAGGGGGAGAATAACAGTGCAGAACTTACTATCTCTTCTTCTAATCCTTCAGACTATTATACAGATGATATTAAATTTAAGATTATTTTCATCTTACAGTTGTGCTCAGTAAAATAAATTATCCCCCCAAGGGCAGGAAGAAACCTTTCTATGTTAACACCAAGGTTTGCATATCTTTATTGAGGAATTTTATTATTATAGCAATTAGAAGTAGAATACTTTGTCACTTTATGAAGCTTGTAGTTATTTTGATGATGATTCAACTATGTTTTAAACTGTCTTCTTTAAAGCATAACAAACTAACTCCAGTAGTTTATTTGAAGATGTATTCCAGAGTTTTTGGTTTGCAGCATGTGGTCCTAGTGGGGAAAATCATTGCAATGCTGCACAAGCTTAAATCTTCTAAGATTTATAAACTGTGTTGGTAGTAACCATAAAACTTCAAAATGAGATTTTCAATTTAATGTGAGGCAAACTAATAATAAGTGGGTGGAAAAGCCTTTATCTGGGAAGCAGTTTCCAAGTTCTACTTTAAATGCTTTCCTGTGTAGCCAGTGTTAGAGACATATTAGCTGATGCCCAGGGAGGAAAAGCAACTTCAAAGTGGTCTTTTCTGTTAATCTTTATTGAATAAGTGTAATGTATTAGAATAGCATGTGTTATTCAGAGGAAACCTGTTGTACTTAAGAAGGATGCTAGGAAAATGCAAAATAAACATCCGTAAATTCCTTGAAAAATAACATTCAACAGTGTATTTTTCTATAGAAGATAAAAAAAATACCATGAATTTCCCTTCAGGTTCATTGACATTAAGCCTGGTCTCAACTGGAGAAACAGATTAAATTACTTCTTAGTTTGATTATACATGGAAGCAAATCAAAGACAGATCCTTGCATTGCATCTCCTTGTTTTTATGTATGTGGCATTTAATTCTCCTGTAATAAATCTGTTGATAATTATGATAAATCTGATTGCAGGATATGAGTTCCAATGATGATGAACAATAGAGGTGTGAGTTTCATGGAAATAGACTGGTTGTAAAAGCTTTTCTGGTTGGAACCTTTTTATCTTAAACCTCTTTCCTCTCATCTTCCCACTATGAAGCACCATGAAAAACCTGTCTTGAATACCTTTATTATAATAGATGTCTTTTATTATGATGTGTGAGCAAGGAATTCCTAAAGAAATTATAATCAAATATCATAGTATAGAAGCATTTTTGAAATAGTTATATTTGAAAAGAAAAAGGGTAGAGTCATATCATTTTAAAACACTTATTAATCAAGTAAGTCAAAGAACTGTATTATGTTTTTAAAAGGGTGTTAAAAAAGGTTATATGAAAATGGCCAGGTTTACAAGACAATGTTTAGAAAATTCACTAGATCCTTTTAACTTTTTGAGACTATATGGTAAAAGTAGCTTATTTTAATGTTTTGAAAATAATAATATTTTCATATGAAGGATTCACATATGAAGGATTTTGTTCTTGTTTTCAGTTTGTTGGGTTTTTTTTGGTTGGTTGGTTGAGGTTTTTTCCTCTTTCTTTCTGGAAACCTGATAAATGTTTTCCATTCCACAAAATACTTAGCTTCAAATGTAACATAGTAGAAAGTAATATATTAGAGAGGTTTGCAGTTGTGGCAAGTATATAAAAAATGGATAATTTAGGAAACTTATAGGAGTTGGAGGGATGATAAGTCTTTGATTCATAATTGTCATCATATTACACTTAGATTTTTTAATAACTTTAGCAATAAGTAAGATTTAAAAATATGTATAATATTTTCCTGGAACCAGAGGTGCCTGAGAAATCAGGGTTAAATTTACATTATATAATTATTTTTAACTGCCCTTGGAACTGAAAAAAAAATTAATGCAATAATTTTTTGCAGGCAAACATTAGCTTGTTGTATGGAAAAAGTCATATAGACTCCCAGAATCTGAGAACAGAATTAGATCTACAATAAAATATTGAGTGAGAAATTTGCTAGTGATACAAATCCAGTCCAGTAACATTTAAATTCCACAGCTTTGTTATAGTTATGCTTCTTTTTTTAATTAAACATTTTATATATAAAACTTGGTGCTTACTTTATCATTGTTAATCAACAGTGTAAAAATTATCCTGCCCATTTCTAATTTATTATTTGTCATCTGAATTGCCTTTGTTTAAAACTGAAGTAGAGATAAGTGTTTCTGGCTATTTCTTAACAACAGAGAACTTGATCATAGTACAAAACTTTTCATATCTGAATTATTCTCTGTGGGAACCTCCCTTTCTCTGTTTGCAATAGAAGACCAAATATTTATTTATTCCCTTGTACAGGTGCTAGATATCCCACACTGAACTTATGCTTCCTTGTTCCTTTTAAAAACTTCAAAATTATACACATATACATATAGATTATACATCTACAAAAAAAAATTCAGAAATTTCAGAAGTCTTTGATTGTTATTCCCTTGTTCATCAGTTCACACTGGAAGAGCATTTGACAAATCCAGCTTCATACTCAAAGTGTGATTAGCTCTGGATTCCAAATGAGCCCTGATCTGGACTGTGTTCAAATGGATCTTGAAAATCTCTTAGGACAGATTCCAGACCTCACTAGGATACTTGCTCCAATGTTGATATCTTCAGTTATGTTATTTTGCTTTTCATGTAGTCAGAAAAGTCAGTCATGTACTCTGTCTCACTGTATAACCGCCACCTCTTGGCCTCTCACAGTGCATTTCAGTGAAAAGCCTCACACTTCTCAGTAACCTTAAAATCGCCAGCAAATTAACTTATTTTTTCAGTAGTAACACTTCAATTCACTTATTTATTATTTGCAAGCAAAGGTTTTGTTCTGAAGTTCAGGAGGGGAAAAAGTATTTGGTTTATGGACATCCTTGACTTCCTCGGTCAAATAACTTGCTGATTTTTGGTAATGTGGATTGAAGCTGGGATGAGAGGTTTTCTTTCCTGTCTATTCCTAGCTTCTTGGGGATTGTTAAAGTATCATCTGTAGCATATTAAGCAGCAGGTGGTCAATAGGTTATGCACTGAAACACGTCATCAGGTTGCTACAGTGCAGATTATTCTTGGTCATCAGAGAGAACACAGATTTCAAAGTTGCTTGTCAAAAACCCCCACACAGTTAATGAACCATGTTTCAATTTTCATGGCCTTCGCTGCATTAATACCAGCTAATGGGTTGCAGAAAATTGCAGTCAAGTTATTTGTTTAGCCAGTCCTGATACTCATTCAATATAGTTCATGTTGTTTTATCAGTAAGGTCAGATGTACACTTTCTGAAATATCCTTATTATATCAGTGTCCATTGGGGTCATTTTGTCTAATTATATTTTGCCTTTCCTGGCTTTTTGTTTTGTTTTGGTTTTGGTTTTTTTTGGTTTGTTTGTTTTGGTTTTGTTGTTGTTTGTTTTTGGGGGGTTTTAGTTGGTTTTTTTTGGTATATTTTTTTAAATTATTTGTAAACCTTCACCTTCCCCTATGAAGGAGATATATAAGTATGAATGTAGTAGTGACGATAAATTATTGTAATCTGGTGTCATAAATGTTAGAAAAAATCAAACTTTCTTAATCTTTGTATGTTATTCTAGTTTTCCTACTGAGCCCATTAAATTAAATATTGTTTAAGAATTTTAGAAAAAACATTTAATTATAGATTCTACAGATTGATAACTAGTTACCATGACATAGGTAGCCTTTGGTCTAATACTTTTTCCTCTTTATAAAAATAAAAGGAAGGTGAGTAATTTCTTCTTTAGTTAAATCATAGCACTTCTTCATTTTCCAATCTAGAGATATCAGAAGTCACTTTGAAATATTGTCCAAGGTGTCTGGATGATGCTCTCAGGTGCATGGTGTGATTCTTGGGACTCTCCTGTGCAGAGCCAGTAGTTGGGCTCAATAGTCTTTGTGGGTTCTTTCCAACTCAGGGTATTCTCAATGCTATGGTTTTCTGGATGAAGATTTTCAGCTCATATGCATGAGAAGATAAGCCTTTCAGGACCATATAATGGTGACCCAAGTTTTATCTGGTTAAAGCCACTGTGTTGCACTTTTTGTATAACATGAGTTAGTGTGTTAATAAAAATTCAGCCATCTCCTGTTTCATGTTTTTGATGAGTTGGCAGTTAAAAGGCTTGAAATTAGGTGTGGCAGATGCAAAATAAGTTCTTATCATTAAATTGAGAAAGAAAATTAGCTGCCAAGATTTTTGTGCTTACAGATAAAAAGAAGTAGAATATTCTTGTGAAAGAAGAGATAGAGACCTCATATGAACATTTGTAATTGTAAAGCAAGGAACATCTCTTGCTTGAAGGCTATTTTGTTAACCCAGTAGGCATTTCTAGAATTATTTTATGATAAATAGTTATATCTAGCAACCACTGCTAAGATTTTTCAAAGATATGTAGTTGTTTATCTCCTTTCTTTAAGTACTCATCTATCATTTAAGTGTCACTGATAGCCTCAAAACAACTCAGCTGAATCTAATCTTTCAAGCATTTACACTCTTATTGGTGGATATATAAAGTCATTATACTTTTGCTGCCTTCCTACACCCTTAAGCTCTGGTGTTAGACAAAATCCCAAAACTGCGAAGAAGGATTCTCAAAATAAGTGTTTTCCTTCCCTTTCTTTTCCCTGATTCATTTAGCTTGCTTTAAGATATTCTAAGCCATCTCTTATGCCAGCATAGATCAAAGACAAAAGAATTTAGCTGTAAAGACAAACTGGGATTCAAGTATTTTTATTTTTTTGCAGAGCCTTGAAATTTTGACTCCCACAAACCCCGGGAGTGCCTAAACCACCAAGTGTTAACAAGTGACTGTCTTGGGTAAAATGAATAAAAACTGCCACACTGGAATACAAGATTCCCCTTCTCTAACTGCTGTAATCACAGGCAAATTGTAGTTCCTCTTCCCAGGACTGGGTCAGTAATATGTGCTCAACAATGGTGAGATGAAGTAAAGGGAATTTCCAGAGAACAAAGGTTCTGCTCGCCCAGCTGAGAATCTCACACTAGTACACTGATTTCTGATTTCTCAGTCTTGGCTTTTATCTTTACTTTAAAGAGTTTGTATTTTTACTATAGAACAACAGCACCCAGTGTAAAGTCCTTTATAGTTTCTTCAGATTAGCTTGTAACATCATGGTTAGCACAACCTTCTGTGGGTGTGACAGATCTTTACGAAAGTAAAATATTAAATACTTGTGGGTAGGCTTTTACTTTCATAAAGAAGGTCAATGGGACTTTTCCCTTTAATATATTTCCTTTAATCTATTAATATTATAATTCCTGAAAATACTTACTTTCTTTACACTATTTATGAAAGGATTTCCTTATCATAAAATCATAGAATGATTGTGGTTGGAAGGGATTTTAGAGATCATCTAGTAAATCCTCTGTATGAAAGGATTTCCATCATAAACAGCTGGAAAATTTGCCCTACAAAGGGTTTGGTTGTAAAATAGATGCCTAATTTTTCTATCTGAACTTACAGACTGTGGAATAAATCATGTTTGTATTTGGTGATATCAGGTGTGAAGGAAACACCTCATACACTGAGTTTTCTAAAAAAAAAAAAAAGGAAAAAAGTAAAAAAAAAGGGGATGTCATATTTGGAACATGAATAAAAGAACAAAAGTTGCATCTGAGAAGAGAAAATATGAAAGGGATAAGGAGAGCAATCATCTTTGGTTGATGTACTTCTACTTGTGGCATAAACCAGAAGTAATCATAATACTTCTTGTGCCATTCTTCTTCAGTTTTTATTTTGCATCTCTCTTTTTTATTTTAGTTTTCGAGAACAATTTTCTCTAAAAACAAACTCTTATGTGTTAATTAAGGTACATTTTTTTTTCTATAGCGATATATGAAACGTAATTTCCAAATTCAACATTGGATTTCTTATTTTATGGACATGACAGATGTTCAGCTCCTCATCAGGCTTAGCAATATAACTGATTTTCAGTTAAATAAATCTCTTTAAGCTATTTTTTTTAAGAACATGTTGTTAGAGAAAGTTCCAGCAGATCTGAGTATATTTTTGGTAACTGAAGTGTTCCTCATATAAAGACAGTGCTTATGTTTTTACTCTTAAAGGATATAATTTTGCATTAAATTAATATCTATTTGAAGATTACCCTTCTGTATTATTATCCAAATAAGACAGAGTTCTGGAATAGGAACTGATCTTGTCCTTTTAAGTAGTAGAAATTGGCTAACCAAATAATCAGTGAACACCCTGAAATTATTATTGTTGAATGCAGCGTAAAATGAAAATAAAGCTCTAAAGTGCATAAGTATTAAGGCTAAACTCTGAATTATAACTTGCTGACTTCAAACAAAGCAGAGAGTAAGCACCTGAAGGTAACAGATTACCACTCTTAGTACTAAAAAAAATTAATAAATCTGCCAGTCAGAAAGATCAACATAGAAGAGACCAATCAAATAAAAATAGCATTCACTTACTAACCATTGCTGTTCTAGCACCCAGCAAAACCTCAGTCCTTATGAGCTTCTCTTTATTAATCACACTGCATTATCTGGCCATCTGCTCTATCTGCCAGAAGAGCAGCATTCCTTTGGTGGTCATTATTAACAGATTTCATGCTTTGTAATTTATTTGTGCTGTCTGCTGTCATCTATAAATCTTTCTCAAAAGAAAAGGGGTGGAAGCAAAAATGCTTGGGAATCCCAGTAATCAGTTACCCAAGAAAGATTGACCCATGTGACTAAATTATGCCATGTGAGTTACCAAAGAACAATTTTTTTTCCTCTGCTTTATGGTCAACATTTTGAAACTATTTATCATAGCAGAAAGAGTGCCTTCAGTTCATACCCAGTGACAGAAAAAACCCCAATAAGTTTAAGTAAATTGTATGTCTTGTTTACTTGCTCTTTCTCCAGAATCTATTCCCAAAGAATCTTTATAACATGTGTATTCCACAAGTGCTTCACCATTTCTGGATGAGCATCATGCACTTAATTTTTCAGCTCTGCTGGATATTTTCTGGACAAATCAATGTGTGTGTATGAGACTTGCAATTCCTCTTTGAAAATTTTTCTCTCATGGGGCGCTCAGTGCACTGGAATCCCAAAGGATGAAACTAAGCTGAGTATATGAACAGTCCATACCAGTCTTCAGTGCAATTACTTAGACTGCTGTGAAAGTTAAGTATGAAGGAATTTGGCTTTTTGCTTTCAGGCACTGTTACAAGTTCCTCTAAGCCACAACTAAAGTACAAACATAATCATCAGAACAGCTCTCTGGCTTTCGTATTTGTTATTTCACTGCCATTTTCTTGATTTTGGGAAAAATAATTATGTTAGTAAATAGCCATGAGTATGTGAAACATTAATTCATAGCATGTCTGTCCTTTGTCTAACACAGTTTCCTTCTAGCTCAGTGTAGGTCAAGAAACTTGGATGTGATCTGTGCAGAAAAAGAATCCTTCATGGCATTCATACAGCTGTGCTGTAGCTTCAACAGACAGTGGTTTGTACGTGCCAGCTGGATAACTAGCAGACAGATTTTGAGGGCAGACCACCCAGCATGGTTAAGTAGATAGAGGAAACAGAATAATTTACTAATCCTCTTTTACAACTCAGCTGTTTTGTTCTCATCCTTTGGGGGTGTAAAAAAAATTAAGAAAAATAAGTTTTACAGATTAATTATTTTCAAATTGTGTACATTAAAGTTTGGAAAAAGTAGCTGTGACACCTCAGCACCTCCTAATGTTTCTGCAGCACCTTGAGATATACATGCAGAATTTATGCTGTGCATGACAAACACAGATGAAATTTTTATTTTGTCTTTATCTGAGTTGGCAACATAATTTCTCCTCTGATCTACTAATATATCAGACTCTTCCCTGATAAAATGCATTTATAGTGCTAGTCCTCAAGACATTACTAGTATAAAGAAAAAAACTAGGTCATTTAATTTGATCTGATTACGTTAGTTATTAAGCTTATTTAATTTACTACTATAAATTGTTTTGAAGCAGGAGATGGGCTTGGATTAGCCTTCAGATAAATGACATCCAAATCTAGCTCACTGAATCTGCCAAGTTCTTTCTTCATGCTAAAGTTATTATGAAATACCAAAGTAATAATATTTATGAGCAGCTCTGTACTTGCATGTGGGAAGGGAACATCTCAGATTATGATTCCTGTCCCCATGTCTATTTTTACTTGTGTATCCCACAGTTGTTGGATAAAATACTAAGATAACATGAAACAAGATCCCCTTTCACTTCCATTCTTGCCTCTGTGATAGTCAGATGTTCTAATGACTCATGTGGAAGCATGTTTTATGTGTTTGCTCTTTCTCTTACCCAAATAGATTGATCTCCTACAATCAATGTCCAAACTTTGGCAAGAAACAAAGGTTCTGGAATTAGACTAGACATAGTGTTTGTGTGTCATCACTGGGGAATGAAGACATGGTATTTAAAGCTCTCTGACTAAGAACTGAATATTTCTCACACATATTGGAGTGAATGTTTCCCTTCTCCTTGTAGGCGGAACGCCTGATTTCCAGAAACTGATAAGGTGCAGCTAGACACTTAGCTCATACCTACCTAGCCTTGTCAAAACCAACATAGTTCTGAGTGTGCCTGGAGGTGTGTTTTAAAACTTTCGGGCTAAAACACAAAGTGCCTCAAAAGACCAAATCAGCTTTTGCTCTCACAGTTCTGGACTTTGGGTATATCTATGTACGAATCCTACTTTGTGCAAGAGCATTCTCTAAACTGCTGACTGCCATGACTTAAAGAGCTTTGCTATTGCAGAGCAGTGTTGTAGCATGAGGATTGAATTCCTTTTAAGTGAAGCTACACAAAATGTATGTTGCAGGAAAATGCATAACATTTTCCAACTGGTAGTAGGTATTTAATTCATAGGACCAACATGCCTGGAAATAGAATTCCCCAAAGGTGTCACTGCAGAGTTCTCATCAGTTATGATTTATTCTTTTGCACTGCAGTGTGTAAAAATTTTGGCTGTACTTGTTTTGATACTGGTCTTGCCCACAACTTTTACTTCTGTGGGTTTCTTTACCTGGATTATGATTAAATATTTAGTTAATAAAAGTTTCCATGATTTTAGCGTTGTATGAATATCAGCTGACTTGGGTGACTGACTAATTTACTTACACAAATTCAGTATTTTTAAGCCATGTCTGTAGAAAATCAGCAATATATGAAGTGACATTTTACTGTTATGGTTCCAGTCACTTTAGTGCACATAAATCAATGCAGTTTTTGTGTGTAATTTATTAGTCATATATAGAATTAAGTGATCCTGTTTCCTTTTTAATGGAATGATTTAATATACTTGGCTGGAAATTATACTGGGCTTTTGTTTCATAGCATGCATTTCTTCTGGTATTTTGCATTTTCCAATATATTTTTTTTCTACATAATATTTCTTTCTGAGTTTTTTTCTTTCTTTTACATTTTCATGCTGAATCTTATTTTTCAGTTTTCTGTCCTTGTGACTAGTTGTTTACTAATCCCTATGATTTTTTCCCCCAAGTTTCTCTGTAAGAGATTATCACTATCTAGCTGTTTAAAATAAATAGATAGATCTAATCCATTCAACTGACAATTTGCTTAAAATATTTTAACTAAGAATAGTTTGTAAAATGAAAAATCATAATCTCTCTGGATCTGTGTAAGAAATGGAACATGGATTTTTTTTCAATATTTTTTTTAAATGTTAAGAAAACTGCATCCTCTTGTTTAGACAAAGATAGGCTCCTGAACACAGATTAGTGAATTGAAACAAAAAACTTACAGTTTTTATTTTGACTGCATTGTCAAGTCTACACTGTGTGTGTCTGTCTGCTGCCTATTCTTGTTTTTATTTTGGGAATTAAAATATTACTCAAAAATGTAGCTAAACCAGAAGCAAAATTTAACTGATATCTACTTAACCCTATAACAGTTCTTCCTAATACAGAGTTAAGAGATTATTGTAAAAGTTGACAGTTAGAGGATAACTCTCCACAATTGCAACTAACAACAAATACCTGAGTTTCAGTAGACTAACCTTATCTTGTCTAGTAATGGATTCCCATTCCTTGTCTAGTAATGGATTCCTTGAGGTGAACACCAGAGGGTCCAATTTACTTTACATTCTTAGTTTTTAATATTGCATGCAATCACATTATCACAGATTAACACAATGATGTCAAATCAAAGGACACTGAAATCTTAAGAAACACCAATATCTTGCCTTTGAGCAGCACATGGCAACTCAATGAGTATACTCTGAATAAAAAAGTGACTAGGAGCTTAGTCCTAGGAAAGAATCAGGCAATAATGGAGAATTGCATCCTAACTTCTCATTTATCTTCCTTGATCTTTTGCTTTTCATTTAGATCAAGATATTTTGTATATTCTATCACCTGTCATCTGTAGTTTTTCATTAGAAAAGAGAACAGCTGCCAGTCACACACCACGAGTTGACTCTACATCTGCCCACTCTTCAAGTACACTCTGGCAGCAGGTAAAAGAGGTAAAAGTATTCTTATGAGCAATAAGGGTATTTAAATGCATCAATGCAACAAATTTCACTCAACTGTAAAGAGAGATGAATATGTTGTAAAATGAGCTAGTAACATATGCTGGCTTAATGAATTTTCAGCAGTATTTAAATGATGAAAGCTTTTTCTTCTTTTATAACAAATTAACTGAAGAAAGATTAATGGAATAAATAAAGGAAGAAAGTATAAACAATGAGATGTTTTTGCAAGATTAAAAAAGGGATGTGTCGTCATTTATCTGGCTGTCGGGTATGATATGCCTGCTTCTGACCAGATCATAAGAGCAACAAAGTCATAGTGGTATGAATTTGGAAGAGAAGAGACAATCGATATATAGTAAAACAGTCTTGAACTTGGGCTTCTAGTCTCTGTATTATGAAAGGTGATAAATATGGCCTAGCACTTAGCTATGAATCTTTTATTTTACATTTTGTTCATTTTCGTGCCTTAGTGCTTCAAGCTTGTACTTAGAATATTCATTGAATAAAGCTATACATTGAGAGTGTTTTTATGAGCAAGTGTCAATATGTTTTGGGTGTAGTTTAAGCTTAGCTTCAGTAAGAGAGTGAACATTGAATGGTAGGCAATGCTGCAAGTCACTGTGAACCCACAGACTGTAGATGACACCAATCTGTGAACAGTATACCAAAGCCAGATGGAAACAAAATAGTTGACTGGTCATTTTTAATCTCTACCACATGACAAAATATATGGATGATTGTATTAAACTCATGAGTGTTACAAGTTTCAGTACTGGAAAAGGAATTGATGAAATTGAAAACAATGTGTTTGCTGATCTGAATTTCAGGGAAGGATCTAATAGTAGCAAAGGCTCACCTTCATAAGCCAAACTACAAGTCTTTGTCACTCTTTGAAATATTTACACAATCTGCAATGAGAAGCAGTAAGTAAAGATGCTGTATTTTAGCGACTGAAAGATGAAACCACCGTGTATGCCTTTGCACTAATGTCTCTTGATATGAATTGCATGATGTTATAGTGTATGTTAGGTTATTTTCAGCACAGAAGATGGCTGTGAAACTGTCTTGAACTCTTATGAAAGTATTATAACACAAAACATATTTTTCCAGTTCATCCCCTAGGCTGTAGTGGCACCAGGGGGCTGCCCAGACCCGCGTGCAGCATCTTGCACTTGATTTGTTTAAACCTCATGAGATTCCCAGGAACCCACTTCTCAAGCTTGCCCAGGTCCATCTGGATGGCATCCCATCCTTCAGATGTGGCAACCACACCATTCAACTTGGTGTCACCTGCAAATCTGCTGAGAGTGCTCTCTCCTCTCTCATGTATGTGATTAAAGAAAGGTATTAAATAACATTTGTCCCAATACGGACCCCTGAAGGACACCACTTGTCACTGATGTCCATTGGCACTTTGAGCCATTGACCACTACCCTCTGGATGTGATCATCCAACAAATTCCTTATCCATCTAACAGTCTACTATTGAATCCATCTCCCTGCGATTCAGAGAGAAGGATATTGTGAGGCAAAAATGTCAAAGACTTTACAGAAGTCCACATCTGTAGCCCTTCCTTTGTCCACTAATATAGTCACTGCATCATAGAAGACCACTAGTTTGGTTAGGAAAGATTTGACCTTGGTGAAGTCATGCTGGATGTCCCAAATTTCCTCCCCGTCCTCCATGTGCCGTAGTATAGCCTGTTAGGAGTGTCTATTACATGATATTTCCAGGAACAGAGGTGAGGCTGACAGGTCGGCAGATCCCTGAGTCCTGCTTTCTGTCCTTTTAAAAGATGATACAATGTTTCCTTTTCCCCAGTCACCTGAGACTTCAGCTGACTGCTATGACTTTTCAAAAATCATGGAGAGTGACTTGGCAACTCCATCAGCCAGTTCCATCAGGACTCTGAGATACATCTTATCAGGTCCCATAGACTTGTGCGTATTCAGGTTCCTCAGGTGGTCAATGCACCCAATCTTTTCTTTCAGTGGGAAGCATTTTGCTCCCCCAGTCCCATCCTGCTGTCCAGCCGCTTGAGAGGTGTGGGAAGGGAGACTGCCATTGAAGACTGAGGCAAGAAAATTATTAACTCTAGCTACAGAAACCCTTCTGTTTATTCTTCGCTTCCCTTGCTAGGTTCAGTTCCAGCTTTGCCTTGGACTTTTCATCTCGTCCCTACACAACTAAACTGCTTCTCCCTTCTCTTCCCAGGTTACCTGTCCTTATTCCCACTGTCTGTGCATTTGCTTACTTCCCTTTAATTCGATCGGCAGGTCCCAGAGACTCAGCCATATTGGTCTCTTGACTTCCTTGCCTGATTTCTTGCTTCTGAGGATTGCCAGATCTTGCACTCAACAGATTTCCTTACAGATCTGCCAGTTTTATTTCACTCCCTTGTTCCTGAGGGCAGTCTCCCAAGGGATCCTGTTGACTACCTCCTTAAAGGTTTGGAAATTTCCTTTCATAAATTCCAGAGGCCTAACTTTACTCTTTGCTGCCCCCATATCCCTCAAGACTGCAAACTCTACCAGTGCATGATCAGTGCATTCCATGCTGCCTCTCATCTTGACACCTCCATTTATCTTGCTTAATTGTGACATTAGACCCAGTGTGGCCTCTCCTCTGGTGGGGCTGTCTATTACCTGGCTCAAGAAGGTCTGTTACCCCCTCCATGCACTGCAGGGCTGTCCTGGACTCCCTGCAGCTCGCTGTGCTACTTTCCCAGCAGATGTTGGGGAGGTTGCACTGTCCCAGCAGGACAAGAGCCTGTGAGCACAATGCCTCCTGTGGTGGGAAAAAGAAGGCTTCCTCAGCAGGCTCCCCTGCATCAGGTGGCCTGTACTAGACATCAGCTATGAGGTTGTCTTTGTTGCCTTAATCTCTGATTTTTACCCACGGGCTTTTGTCCTGCTCATGGCTCTTCTTCAGAGACAGCTCTTCACACTCAATCCAGCTCTTATTGTAGAGGACAACCTTTAAATCTCTCCTTCCTCCCCTGTGTCTTCTGAACAGGCTGTAGTCATTGGTAGTTGCACTCCAGAAATGGAATTTTTCCCACCAAGTCTCAAATTCAACCCCACTAATCTTAGTCCAAAAGTTAAACAATTATGCAAAATACTGCTGATTATTTTCATCTCCTTTTTTTTTTTTTTTTTTTTTTTCCCCGGTGGCCATTTCCATAGAATTGGGATAAAGGTCATTAAGTAAAAATGCAAAAGAAGAGTTGTGTGTTCCAGGCATTTTAAAGTAGTACAAGACTGGTTTAATTTCATAAGCAAATGGTAATGGTGTGAAAAAAGTGCTGAGGTTTTTGAGAAGAAAGAGCTTTTATTTTTATACACAGTCCTCTTAAAAAAATAATAGTGAAGAAGTTTTTCCTATATTTTTGTTTCATTTTTAATCTATATTGCATGATTAGTAATACTAGTAGTTTGTCTTTTTTCTTTCCAAAATATGCACTAATGGATACAGTGGACAGCAAAACTGAGATCTCAAATAACTGCTTTTTAGAAAAATCTAACCCAATAGATACTGCTAAAGATAAACCTAGTTTTATTTCTATTTATTTATTTTTATTGAGAGGAAAAAGGTGTAATAGATCTCAGTCATACAGCTGCTGAAATCTTCCACATGTTTAGAAAATATTTTTCTCTTTCTTCATACAGTAAAACTAATAGATTAGTAATTTTTATGCTATATGTTTATCCTTTAATTTATTTTTCTTTATTGCACTTTGACAAACTTCACAACCTGCAGTAGTTTAATGTGACTATTTTGATTTTATTAGGCCACATATATTTATAAAGTAACAGTAATCAGTATGCATTCTGTGTGGAACTGTAACAAAATTGACATTTTGAAATATGCAATTTCATATCCAAAAGTGTTACTGGGTATTCTTTAGCCAGAATAAGATCCTGAAACCAATTACTGTGACTCCATTTATCAAATGTAGCATAGCTGCATTTGTCTGTAGATATACAGCATTACAGAGTTGTGCTATACTGCTAATGTAATGAAACTGCTCCTTCTTGTGATTTAAAATAATCATAGATGTTTTCCATGTTGAGGAAGCTTCTGAGAGCTGTAACACATACCAAATATTATTAAGACAATGAAAGTCAAAAACCCCAATACATAATGTAAATATGCTCTGGCACACAGTTATTTTTTTATTTATTTTTTACAAGCAAAGTTAAATGTTATATAATAAGGTAGGTTTAAGCAGTCATAGTAAATTTGTAAATGCATAAAGATTTATATGTTTAATAATAGAGATCATTAATAAAACAGAAAAGCAATAACATTCCATAAGTTCTTATTTCATAATGAAACAGATAATTTTATTTTTTTCAGATTGCTCTTCTATGAAGTCCTTGAGTTACACAGAAAAAGGACAATGTAAAAGTCTGTCAAAGTAGTCATAGTCTGTCATAGAATATCTTTAGTTGGAAGGCACTCATAAAGATGATTGAGTTCTAGTCCCTACCAATAAACTAAGGGCTGTGACTAAGGACTGTCCAGATGGTTCCGTGAGCTCTGGCAGGCTTAATGCCACGACCTCTTCTCTGGGCAGCCTGTTCCAGGGCCCACCTCCTCTCTGTGAAGAACCTGGTACTAATCCGAGCTTCTCCTGATGCAGCTTCATTCCATTTCCTTGTGTACTGATGCTGGTCACTGAGAGATCAGTATCATCTTCTCCTTTGCCCCTCTTAAGGAAGTTTAAGACTGTGATGAGGTCACCCCTCAGCATTTACTTAGACAAATTTGATCAGATTTTGCCAAATAGTGTTTTCACAGTCTGCAAAGCTCCTGCAGTTTAATTATTGCTTCTTTGTCATACAGCTATTGCCCCAAAATCTAGTAATTTTAAAAATTCTGTAAAGAATTTGATGTGTCCTTTCTATTTCAGTATTCAGAAATATGAAGGGCAGAGACCTGTGTGTCACCCAAAGCCCACATACCTCCCTATTGTGTGGATTATTGCATTGAAGTTTACTTGTTGATTTTAAAGAAATATTATATGGTATTTCTCAAAGAACAAGGTAGAATAAAGGACTTGATCTAAATTTTTATGGTTTACCACTCAGCATATAGAACTTACTACACTGCAGCACACACATTTAAGAGAAGCCTCTAATTTTCATATTTTCAATTACTTATAAGGTTTTGTGTGACACCTTTTCCCTGTTTAAGTTTTTTGTTTTGTTTGAGTTTGGGATTTTGTGTTTTTGTTGGTTTTTTCTTTTTTTTTTTTCCATTTTTTTGTTTGCTTTTGTGTTTTTTCTTCCCTTTTAATCTGTTTAAGCCTTTTGTGGTACATTTTGAGAACTCTTGGGCATTCCCAAATACTCATATAGCTAGTGAGGGTTCTGAGAATTAAAAAAACCTGTGAAGTCAAGCTGAGCTCCCAAATGAGCAAAAATGGGCTGCCTCCAGACTGAAAGCCCTTAAAACAAGAAGCTGTTTAATATAATTTTATTTTATATGAATAAAGTTATAAAGTTGTAGGTCACAAAATGTTTTAAGGAACACCAAAATGCTTTAAAGAGGTTAGTCATTTTAAAAGAACTTCCTATAGACAAAACTGAAGAATTGCTAAAAGTAGCATTTAATAAAAAAAAACAAACAAAAAAACCCTGACTCATAAATCAAATTCTGTGCACACCACTGTACAATTAAAATAAAAGCATAAACAACAGTGACATTTTTTGAACTATATAACAGATTACTTCTGACACTCAATATATAAAGACTGTCACTTTTCTAACTGTTCAGGTCTAACTCTTTAAAACACTCTAGTCAGAATTAAGTTGAAACAAAGTTCAGATAGAAAAGGAAACCTAATATTTTCCATATGCACTGTCATATTCCATCCCTTTTTCTAATATTCATGTTCCATTAACATTTAGTATTGGATGAATCTAGGCTTGAAGATACAAAAGATAAAAACAAACTAAAGTATTTCTCATTTGTTTTGATATTTGCTATCCATGCAGTATTGCTTAGCCAAAGCCATTTTGTTTTGTGACAAGACAGTACAAATTCTGAGGCAAATAGTCAAAATCTTGATTTCTTATAATATTGGATATAGAACTGCCACAGAAGCATACTACATTGACAAGACTGAGATTTGCAACACTAAAAACTAATACAGCTTTGATCATTTCAATGCTAGAACTTAGTGTTGGAAAATCCTACCCTCGGCGTTGAGAGTTAAAGATACCAAACAAAACTGGGATTGGAAGACCTCAGTTTACCTGCAGGCTATCTACAGCAATGGTAGTGTTAATGCATGTTTTTCTGTGTTGCCCCTTAAACTAGCTCAGCCAATTCACTGTCTTTCCCAGAAAAAGTCTTGCAGAAAGATAAATGTGTCTTGTGAAATAAATCATTGTTCTTTATGTCTTTGTACAATAAAGTGAGTTATATTAGACAGTTCTTATATTTTTCTATTTTAAATGAACATAAACCCATTGAGTCAACTGGTAAATTCTGATTAATCTGAAATATATTTTGGAATATTTGGTAGACACAGTTTTTTTTCAATGGCTTTCTATACCTATATTTCATAAAATACTGCATTATTTGGACAAAGATAACACAGGAAAAACAAGAAAGTGCAGCTAAAAGATGGCTGACATTTTCGTACATTAGAAATACCGAGCTATAAATTCTTCATATTTCTCAAATGCAGAAAGCCTCAGATACCTGGCAGTAAATAACAAATTAGTAGCTATCTAATGGGGTAGCTTATTTTTCTCCATGGTTGGGAATTTTCATTTATTAGAATGTTTGACTAGAAATGAGCCGATTTCTTATTTACATGATAAGCATTAACTATAGCTGTAATACCTACCACCTGTAGTGTGCCTGCAGCAGTGCATGTTGTCTGTTTTATATGCAAATATTGTACGTCTGTAGTGTGTCTACAAGTTTCTGTAATATACCTGTAAGTGTATGTGCTAACAAACCTTCCACAGGTGCTGCAACCGGCCTTAACAACTCTTCAGATTTTATCATGAATCTCACAATATTTGGTGTGTGCGTGTTTCTTTTAAGTTGAATTTTCAGTCCAGTCTCATAATTATTGGTAGAGAACATATATACTTGTTCTAATTCCTTTTGAATCTGTCTTCCATTACTTTCATTTGGGCTGGTCATCAAGATAAGTGGTATTTCACTGTACTTTCTGCATTAGAACTGAGGTTGCCCTGCCCCTGCCCCAACACGATCGTCATATTCTGTTGTTCTCAGACCCACCTTTATTTAGATAATTAAATATTCAGGGAAAAAGACTGGAAACTGAAACTTTCACACTGAAGGTGAGTGCTCTAGATATTTGACTAAAAAAAGTTAATACCCTTATGCTCTAAAGAATAGTTTGTCCTTTAAAAGAACAATGGAAAAGCAGAGACATTACTTTAGTAAAGCTTTCTCTTACTCCTGTGATTGCAGGACCATTAAGCAAAGACCATCTGGCCTTCCCTTCCAAAAGGGCTTTCCCCACTGAACACCTAAGGTGTCCAAGCAAGAACTGCTCCAATGAGCTCTCCTGTGAAGACAGGCTGAGAGAGGATTGTTCAGACTGGAGAAAAGCAGGCTTCAAGTGACCTTTTCAGTGCCTGAAGGGGGACCTTTTACAAGAGCCTGTAGTGATAGGACAAGGGGGCATGCCTTTAAAGTGAAAAAGAGTAGGTTTTGATTAGCTATTAGGGAGAAATGCTTTGCTATGAGAGTTGTGAGGTACTGCAAGAGCTTGCCCAGAGAAACGGTGGATGCCCCATCCTTGGAAGTCTTCAAGGCCAGGCAGGATGGGGCTTTGGGCACCCTGATCTAGGGAGAGGTGTTTCTGTCTATGGCAGGGTGATTGGAACTAGATGATCTTTAAGGTCCTTTCCAACCCAAACTACTCTATATGATTCAATGTGGACACCCTGAATACAACTTGAATTTGGTGTTAAACACCAACACCTTACTGACACTTGCTTCTGGCTTGCTTGGGCAAGTGCCTTCTCAACTTTGTGTCCTCTTCAAATAACACTCGTATTCTTAACTCTGTACACACACTATGGGCTAACATAGCAATACTCTTATTTACAGAAGCAGATTAAGTTCCCTCCTATTCTTCAAGTCCTTGATTGCCTTTCAAAGGGAAGAAATGATTTAAGAAAAGGAAGTTCTTTTACGACTGGCTGATCTTATGAAGATGACCTCTGGTGTAGCCTATAGGCTTCTTTAGTGTCACATGTAACTGAATCATACTGCAGTTTTGCTTAATAAGAGGAATTCTTTGGTCTCACTCATTCTGTTTTGGGAACATATAATCTGTGGGAAAACTGCCATATTTTCAGATTAGATGCAGATTAAACCCAGATTCATTAGACATTAGATCTTACAGAGTGAGTACATACAAACAAGCTCTTCAAGGAATGTTTTCAGCTATTTTTCTGTGCATCACCAACTGAAAGTATATTCCTGAATTAATTTTAATACTTTTGTATGTAAACATTTAGCCAGGAACATAACATCATCAGTGAGTAATAGAAAATGGACCTTATTTAGACAGCTGAGTAATTTATTTTTTGCCCCGATCTCGCAAGACAAGAAGAATAAAATAGAATTTTTAAACTACAAAGAAGCCTGCATGAGTAATACACTGAAATATATTCTAAATATTTAAAAAAAAATAAGTGATGAGAAATTATATGTGAGTGCAAAAACTGGTTTATATCATGTAAGAAATTTAAGTGAATCAGTAAAACATTTTAAAATGTTTTCCTTTGAACATTTTTGAGACTCAGTCTTAATGACAAATCAAATGTATTTTGTATTTCTAGATAAAAGTAACACCAAAATGTTATGATCCCTCTACCTAATTTTATTTTAGTCTTCTATGTATTTAAAACATTTGGAAAAAAAAGTATGAGATCCTTTGAGAGTAGTATAAGAAAGTTCACAGACATGAGATGTGACAATGAAGGAATTATTCTGCAGGTGCCTGGGTTTTATTGCTGAAGTCATTTGTAGGGATCAAAGAAATTATTCTGAAGTGTATCTTTTCTTCAGGGAGCAATGTGAATCTCAGAAATATTACAGCCCTTCTTGCAGAAACATCTGCATTTTCTTTTTTTTTCTTTTTTTTTGTTGAAGAACACATGAAATCTCAGACAAGTATTATCATCATGTATATAGTATTATGATTACATGTGCAGTCACAAAAGCTATTTGTAGTCATAGCTATAGTAGACATGGTAAGAGCAGAAAGTGTTATTTGAACCTATTGAAGGTGGCTATACTGACAAAAGTTTTTTGTGATTTTAATAATCTGATACAACAAATAGTTTCATGACATACCATCCTTTTCCTGGATGTTTTCCCAGTGTTCTGAAATATGAGCTCATTGTGGATATAACAACAACAACAAAATCAACAAATTAATTTTAAACAAATAAACAGATAAATAAACAAATAAACAAAAACCCATCCAAAATCCTATGCCAAAGAGGAAAATTGAGGTAGTCCTATATTCCTAGCTTAACTTTTTAAATAAATCAGAAGCTGAGGGTTTTTTTTAATATCCATATTCAGTTCTTTTCTATTTTAGTTGGATATTTTCCTAATACAAATATATGGCTTTTGATGAAGAGTAAGGATTTGCTTTTTTGTTTTTCTGAAGCAATGTCTTTTTTGTTTGTTTTTAATGTCTATCTGTGAGGAAATTTACAAACTAGTTAAAAAAATTTTAAAATCTTTGAAATGTACTGAGTGTGCATTTTTTTTTAAAGCCAGCTGCTTTAGGATGTTCCAGATTTTGAGGCTTAAAATGTACAAGAGAGAATTTCTGACAGTGGATTCTGTATTGACAAACTAGTTGATACAGTAGAAGAGAGCCTTTTTGATATTTTGAGACCATAAGCAATTTCATATTTAGAAAAATAACAGGGGGTAAAGAGAATAAAGAATGAAATGAAAGAAGTTAAAAGTACAGTTTCCCTCCTGTTCACAACTTATAAATTATAAATGCTAACCCATGGAATGTTCTCAGTTTCTGGCTATTACATGTGTCAGTATTACAAAGGGCATTATTATACAGATGATGGAGTGACGACGTAACAAAGCTAAATATACTATAGTTAGTTAGGGACTTGAGAATAGAATATGATGATACAAAAGATACAATTAGATGTTAGCAGAAAAATTAGTGGCATGCACTTTTTGACATTTATGAATTAATATCTATCCCTAAAAAGTTAAATTTAGAGAAGTCAGCTTGGTGCCTATACACTTAAGGAAAATGCAATGCTCTTTACATTCAAAAAGTTAACATCAGGGTATGTAGTAAATACTGACCAAGCTAAAAGTTGGACAAAGAAAGGTATTAAAACCAAAACAAAACCAAAAATTCTTTTGGCTGCTTAGGTCTCTATGCTGGTCTCTAACCCTGCTAGTGGGGGATGAGTGAGCAGCTGCAAGGTGCTTGGTCTCTGACTGGAGTGACACTTTGACAGATCTGCGTAAGATTTCAGGCATACAATCAATTAAAGAAAAATAAGTGTTAGGTAACTGAATTATTTCTTTTATGGATATAGTTTAGGAGTGATGCCCTAAGTGTTCCCACTAATGCAAAACAAGGTCTTGCTTCATACAACATATAGGAGAGAACCCAGAGTGCTTTCACATAAATAAATGAATTATGTGTTCAGTGAAACAGCTTCACTTGCACTGTGAAAGTTGAAAAAATTCCAGGACTAAATGCAGGTCTTGATGCTCACTTTTAGTGGATCTGAAATAACCAGTGTTATCCTTGTTCCTTATCATCAAAAACTGAAAATCAAGGATGATGGATAGGAAGTCTGTTTTCAGTCCAGTGGTATTTGATTTTAGCAAAGTGGATGTCAGGTATTACAAAACAAGCTCTTTTTTATTCACTGAGATACTTTCAAACTCTCTCTCAAAAGTAGTTAACTCTTTGACATTGGTTTAGTTTTCTTAGATGACGAAGTGATAATTAATTAGAATATTTAACCTTTCCATTTTCCACATAATGACATAGTGACATCTGCCCTACACCATGAGGGCACAAAATAATTAATTTCTAATACATGGATGTGCATAACAGGTTTGCTTCTCTCTGCTGAAGTAAACAATTTTGAATTATGCTTATAGAGTGATCCCCTCCTACTGGTAACTTAGGAAGTCTTTCTTGAATCTTGATTCAAGAGACGTTCTCGTCATCACACAAGGAAGATTTTGTGTGTGTCTGTACTTCCTTAGATGTTAAAGACATGAGGCAAATAAGATAGTGTCAGACAAGGGGAATTTATCTCTTCTTGGTCTCTTTTCTAGTCCCTGTCTTTCTTAAGGCTGCAGATTAATTTCTTCCTTTACTCTTTCTCTTTTGTAGGAGTCTTATTAATGGGCATTAGGGCGAAGGGGGTTGTGGAGGTTCATTTCTGACTGAAAACACTGAAGATTCCTCTGATTAGGGAAGTAATGCAAGCTTTGAGGTTTCTTAGTTCTCTTCATGTAGTGTGATTGTAGCTTCTACTAATTTTCATAGGATGATTTAAAACACAAATATTTATCTAAATAAATTGAAGACAACCTCTCAATGTATTTATGTGTAAGGTTAATTTAGCATTGCTTGAATTATTTTCTTTCTTCTTGCAGTGAAAACAACTTAATTTAGAGCAGGGAAAACAGTTCAATTATTTCATACTCTGGCCATAACTATCTGAGTTCTTAATTGCCAGAGAGAACTAAAGTAATAAAATTAGTGATCCCTAAATGGACTGCTATAAACTCTAGATAAGTATTTATTTATTTCACCATGAACACTTATTAAAATAAAAGCAGTTTCATTTTTTTCCAAAAGATTCTTCATAATTTTCTTTGTTCAGCCAATATTTCAAAGGGATGGTGTAGAGTTTAGCCTTACATTTACTTAAGTAAAATATATCTGTCAATATGAGATCTGGAAGACTGTATTTTTAGAATACCACCTAAAGTACCTGATTTTAGGTAAAATATTTTTTTCTAAATTTTTAAATAATTCTCTGTTGAAGCACTGTGGTTTAGGCTAAGGGGCATGAAGTGTTACAACTTATTTTAAGGTTAAGTTAACACAGTTTGGGCATTACATTGATGCTGTCTTAATTCAGCATTAGGTATGGGAGTGTGTTTGTGCCAAATAATAAACAGCTGCCTAGATAATTGTCATTATTCAAAATCTAGGAGCATACTAAATACAGGCAAATTAAATAATGCACTTATTTATTTCACAGTGCAAAAGACATAAGGAGAAAGTTTAGTGTTTTTGAAGAAAAATGGAAGGTGCAGGTATGAAGGAAGGTCAGTCCCCAGTGCTGGAATTGACACTGCAGGTATCCTTTTGTCCTAGCACAGTTAGATGCAGTAGTTTCTTGGCAAGATCTATCTTTTAAGATACTCTCATACAGCCCACGTCACTTCCACAGATAACCATTGAAGTTCTGGATGTAGGTGTTAAATAATGTAACCTGAACACTTTGCCAAATTAGGTGTTAATCAGGATTAATGGACAAAATACAACCTGTGTTATAATTGGACCATACTATATCCACAAATAAGTAAAATTGCTTCCACTGACTACTTTTTATCACAAACAGAAAAAATATACAGGGACAGTTAGCTAGCTATCCCAGAGTAGATAGGCTGCAGGACAGAACCTTTTCTGTTCAAAGGAATATTAGTGGTGTACAACTTGCTGGGGGAAGTTTTTTGGGGGTTTTTTTTGTTGGTTTTTTTTTTTTCCCCCACAAATGGCATCATGATGTGCATGATACAAAATGATTTTGGGTTTTGTTTGTTTGCTTGTTGAGGGTTCTTTGCTTTTCTATTTACTTCTTAAACAACATTTCTTCTGTGGAAGTTACTTTTATGCAAAGAAAGTCAAGCAGACTCTGAAATGGATTTCATATCTTAATATATAATAACATACTGAATAAATATTTTACTCCTAATGATAATTAGACAATGGTAATTGAAAGTAAATTTAGGTAGTGGTGACAGTGTCTTAACATTTTTTGGAAGGATTTATTCTTTTAAATGTATTACATTTCTAGGAAAGATCCTAATGGTATATTGACACATTCTGAACTATACAATTTAAATTCTAATGGTAAAATAATTTTGATGATACTGAATGAGGTGCAGCAAAAGTTTCTTTTGGAGAAAATCATAAACAGAATGCTAGACAACCCTGTACTGTCATTAAAGACATAAATGGCTTAGCAATAAGGTTCATGCTTAATAAATTCCCAGAATTTCACCACAGAACAATTGAAATAAGAGGTATTAATTTTTATCTACCAATGAAACATATTTATTAAATATGTGCATGATTTTTTCCCTGGGAGTTAATTGATGACAGCACAGTTCTCAAATTCTGTGTAGTGGTGTAACTGTAGAGATAGAGACACCTTTTTTACATGGTCAGTCACGTGCCAAAAAACTCTGTTATAATTCAGTTCTTTTTCCCCCAATAGGACTTTTTATATCTTATTTTTTTCATATAATAGCTGTAGTCCCAAAAGGGTTAGGTAGATTGTATGTCTGAGTGTAGTGTTATTATTTTAATGAATCAATTTTAAATGAAAGTAGCTATAACAAAGTATTCTACAATATTTTTTTATAGTAGTTTACTAGATAACTACTAAGATGTAATGAGTAGTCTCAGTTTTGTGAGACTACTAAAATTTATCCAAACCTACATCAAAACTTACTACTAGAAAATAGTAGTTTTATATTGTGTAAAGTGGAAAGTCAATGAGAAGTGGAAAGAGAGTCAAGATGCTCCATACTGGAGCAAATTCAGGAGTACTATGGGTTTTTGTAGTTCTCCTTCAATAATTGTGTCCTGTAGCCTGTTGTAATACTTTTGCTTTCTGTCTCACCCCTGGAAATGTCCAAGGCAGGTTGGATGGGGCTTTGAGCAATGCCATCTAGCGGAAGATGTTCCTGTCCATGGAAGAGAGGTTAGAACTAAATGATCCTTCAGGTCCCATCCAACCCAAACCATTCAATAGTTCATTGGGTTATATTCTAACTTGGTTTCTCTGACTGCAGCAAATATACCCTTGGCCCACTCAAAAATGGCTGTTGCTAGACAGGTATCGTATGAATTCTCTTGTTTACTCAGTCAGAGTACATTGAGCTGGATTATTGCAACAGAAATGCCACAAAGAAACCAGACATACAGATAAAGAGGTCAGGAAGTTCATTCATGAATTAAGAGTGTTTGATTTCTGTTTTTCTTTTTAACACAACAAAACACTACCTAGATGTCTAGGACTAGTGCAGTAAAATATTTTTTTGCTAGGAGGAATTATTTTCTTTCCTGTGCATGTGAACAGGGCTTGCTTGTAAGCTAAGTACACCCAGAATATGTTTGGGCTTCATTGTACACATAGGACATGCTAGATTTAATAAGGTGGTTATAGCTTTATGAATATTTTTAGTGTAAATCTTATACATAAAATTGATATGTCTAGTCTCAGGGTAGAATCATAGAAGGGTTGCAATTTTTGGTATTTTGGTATTGTATTTTTTCCCTGTGTGCCTTCTCACAATAACCTTTTTTTTTTTTTTTTTTTTNTTTTTTTTTTTTTTTTTTTTTTACAAATAAAGCTACAATTCAGAACAGTGATATAATGCATACACAATTTGCCTTTAAAAAGAAAAGTTTCTATTAAAAACAGGTTCAACTAGATGTACAAAACTGCACTGAGAGGGAAAGGTGTTCTTTTGGGGATATAACATGAATCATTCTGACTCACTTTTCAGAAAGCACTGTAGGAACAGAGAATTGTAGAAGAGGCATTGTATTTCAGTGAGACGCCTCTTAAGGTCTGTGAAGTTTCACGACTGGTACACGCTATCTTTAAAGCAGCCAGGTAATTGGAGAGTGATGTAAACAACTACAAAGACCTAACCTGCCTGGGCAAATGCCCACACACTCTATGTGTATTGTGGGGCTCCCAGGGTGCAGCACATGAACTTAAAAGCTTAGCAGTAAAATAATTAAACTGCCAGCTACAAGGAAGTGAATTATGAAAAGGAGATAGGATTTAATAGCCCCATGAGAAATGTAAGAAAGTTGCTAAATCATCCAAGATATTTTAGCAAGCTGGCAGATGACTTGCCCACAGGCCATTGCTGTGTAGTAGGCCTGGTGTAAGATAAAAGAACTTGCAAACATCTTGTCTGCAGGCAGAGTGAAAAGAAGGAGGTTCACTGAACAGTTTAAACCAGGGCTTCAATTGGCTAGACTTTTTCTAGTTGATGTCTCTGTAAGCTGTCCCAGGAGCAGTAAAGGATTTGGTCTCCTGAAGCAAGGTGTATAAAAACTTCATATATTTTTATGATTTATAGTTTACCTTTGTTATCTTTACATTTTTTATGGTTATGTTTTAGAATATTTGTTTTATTTAAGACAGATATATTTTTTATTTATACATTTCTAGTTTATACCAGTGCAGTGCAAGACAGCATTGCATCAACTCTGACTCAGTGCTGAGAACACCTGTGAACATGTTCTGGCCATGAATAGGAGTTTAAAACGAGCAAAATTACCAAATGAGGTGGATCCATAACCATTACCTCTCAGATCTTGTATTTTCTATGTACAAAGTTGCTTCAAATCCAGATGATCTGAAATCAAGGATAAAATTGAAATATAGTCTTTCTTATCAGACTGATAAGGTTTTGATATCATATAGTTGTCTGAGAAAAAAAAAAAAAAAGGCAGATAGAATTCATCAGGATTTATTTATGTACTTTGACAAACAGTGATGTTTCCACACAACATTGTAGCCGGGGCTTATAACATTCTGTGAAGCACGTAATTAATTTGACATCAAAATATTTCTAAGCTTAACAGAACTAAAAATCAACTTTTGAACTTCAGTAGAGAGCTTAAAAAAATTTACAAACCAATTGGCGTAATTGTGTATAATAGATCTAGAAGAACCACATCATGATGTGTTACAGTGATTACTAAAGGTCTCTTTAAAATTTACTTCTATTTTTAAGATAGAAAGTCAAGCTAATTTTTATTCCTTAAATAATTTTTATTCCTTAAACACCTGTTTCATTATAAAATATCTGTCATTTATTTGAAATAAAATTTCCCACCACGATAACACCCAAATAGTTACTATACTAATAGATTAAAAGAAACAGGTAATTTTTGTTTCTGGGAGATTTGTTTTAGAGATTAGTGCCATTTTAATGAGAAATTTTGTATATAAATTATTTCTGACTTTCCTAGAGGTGTAGAGTATTGTTTGCATAGCAACCTTGTCTGTAACATTAATCCAAATTATTATTTTATACTTGTTCCCACATCTTATGAAGAAGTTGTCTGTCTGTAACTCTGTTCCCTACAGCAATTACATTTTCTTCCTCTGTTTTTTCCCTTTAAACTTAAGCTCCACATGTTCTAAATACTTACTGTTGAACTGATTATCACATTTATATCCAAAATCGAATTCTTTCACTAAAAAATAGTTTGAGCTTCAGTGAAAACCTGAACACTTTCATATTTCTCTCCTGAATAATAGAATAACTGTAGAGTTGTCAGATGGCTTTTGATTGCGCTGATGTGCCAACAGCTTCATGACACACCACAAACAGAACAAAATCTATTGGTGTGAAGTAAACACAGGTGTGAGGAAAAGTGCTCTTGCTCATACTAAAGAGTACCTTGAACTTTTCTTTCAGTTTTATATACTATCATCCAGAAAACTTGGACTTGTCTTTTGATGTATTACTTGTTGGGTTATTTCTTTGACAGGTTTCTCCAAGAATCAGATTTAGCCTCCATTGCTTGACGTTGACTGTGCTATGGTTCAATGGATACATTAACTAACGTATTGCTTGGGCTTTTTCTTGCTCAGGCAACTTCACCTCCCTTTTCCAGAGGCTCTCCAAATCTTATGCTTGCTATCTGAGACATTCCTTGGACCTTTAACAGAAATTTGTGCACAAGTACAATGGCACCCTGCTATCTTACTGAAGTTTTGTGTTGGTTTTTTTTTTTTTTTTTTTTTTTTTTTTTTTAATGTGTGAGTTTTTTGTTAGTTGGTTTTAGATTTTCGGCTTGTTTTTTTGTTTGTTTGTTTGTTTTTTTTTTAAAGATCTGACATGATCAGGGAAGGAGGGAAAGTATTTTAAACAATAATTCAACCAATATATCCAGCAGAATTATACAACTGAGTTTAGCTGGTTTTACAGTCCTGGAATAGGTCAGGAATAAAAGCAAAAAACTATATTTAACACACAAGTGTTACTTTCCTTAGGAATGTCTTCTGAAGCTGTAGACAATGTGTTGCAGTGATTGTTTCAGATGCACTTACTTCCTTTGCCCTTTGACTGACCACTGTGGTTAGAGACATTGGTCAAAAGAAACTCTTTTACTTCTGAGAACTGATGGATGCCAATTGCATTTGTCTTTCACACCCACTGGCAAAGTGAAGAAATTACTCTCTTTATTTCCTTGTTTTCATTTCTTCAGGGCAAGCTCTAATTGTAAATTTTTAAGCTTGCATTGAGTATTCTGCTAAGCTAAGGGATCTTATGTGAGTCTTATTTCTAGCTGATATGCAGCTGCTGATATCCACTGGCCAATCTTATTAAGGTATGACTCTATCTCTGAAACATAAAATAAACTATTTGTATAGTGTAAAAACTTTTTATTTCCATGTGAGACCTTCAGTGAGGCAATATTCTTTTGCTCCCCATCCTTTATTTTCCTTTGCTGCTTTGAAATTCTGTGTGTAAACTGTATGCAGCATATAGAGTATTATTATTGAATTTCTAGTTAATCTTGTGTTGACTTGTGGTTTCCCTCCGACAGGAAAAACTATTGGTTTATTTTGGAATCTGGGAGAAAGAGTGGTGGCAGTCTATTGTATCAGCTATCAAAATGGTCAGAGCTTTGGGCTTGCATAATACAGCTCCTTTTGTTCAAAGTAATGTTTTGAAAGGCAGGCAAATGTGGTATAAAAACATTCAACAAAGAATTTTTGAAAAATAGTGGGAGGAGCTGACAAGGAAAAAAAACCATTTTGTATAACAGTTTAATAGAAAAAAAAGGAGTGTTGTAATAAATGAAAATAAGCTTAAAGAGTTTAAATTTATCTAAACATTAGTTGTAAAAAGAGATAACCTCATTTTCCTTATTATGCACTTATAAAAAGCTATTTTTTATTGTTTCCTGAAACTTTTAGATGACTCATTGCCATCATGTTTAATTTCAATTATAAAATATGGCATAGTGCTGTTTATAGAAAAACTTTTCCAGCAACAGAACTTTGCACGTGATCAGTGTGGGGACAAGGTTCAAATGCTGTTTTTACGTGGTCTTGGTTCATTGCCATATAATTGATGAAGGGGCTTGTGTTTCTAGATATTAGTATAAAGACTGGTAACTTATTTTAAAAAAATCCTGATTTTTTTTCCCGACTTTCTCAATTCTAAATTGTTTGCCCACTCTCTCATGGTCTGGCACTGTTGCACTATCTTTAACCTTATTCACTAGCTGGGTTTTAAACTGTGCAGTAATTCTCAGTAAATAAACTGGCTTAGTTTTCCTAATCTTGCCTGCACAGTATGGCAGAGCTTTTGCCTCCTGATCTGTCCAGTTACATTCTGTTTTATCTTTCCACAAATACCAGAAAAAAAAAGAAAAGTTTTTAATCCTTGTCTTCTCACAAGTCTTTCAAAGTCTTTTTCCCTCTCCATACTCCCTCCACACCCCCTCTCAGTTATATTGTTATTCTATCTCAGTTTTATTCAGTTTTGAATCCTCTAGAGTCTTATGCTGGAATATGTTTCTGACATACAGATAATGTATGTCTAACACATAATTCTATCATCAGTCTATGCCATACTGTGAAGTTCCCTGGCATTCATTTAGAAAATTAATGAAAAAAATAAATAAAAAAAAATTAAATATTATCAATTAAAGATTTTCCACACAGATAATAAGTGTTTCTAGTGCCTAAAATAATAAACAGGTTTTGATTGGCCCATTATCTTTATTGAAGTGATTCCTGGAAGAGTAGCATAACAGCATGGTTTTCATGGAGTTGAGAACCAAGGTCAATCCACTACTGTAAATTCAGTAAGAAAAATTTAATTAAGGAAATCTTTGCACTGATAAATACTAAATACACATGAGCAATTTTTTTTAATGGTTTGTGCAAATACATGAAGAACTCTGGCTTTAATGTTGTGAAAATGATGCCTAAAATATGTGTATTGGGATATTAACTGAAATTTTTGTGTAATCCAAATGCCATTTTGTCTGGCCTAGCACAGTTCCTAGCCTCTGATGAAACCTGCAGCACTTCAGAAAATAACTTCCTCTCTCATAGCATATTCAGTGCTTCAGTCTCATGTGACACTATTCAATTCTCAAAGTATATCTTATACCTGGAGACTAAAGTATACAAATTCATGTCAATATATCAATGTAAGAAGAAAGACATGATAAACATGTTCCCCTGTACTGTAGTCAATAATTCATTTATGACAAACATCACTCCAAACTGTATCTAATATAGGTCACTTAAAAAAATCTCTCTTGAGAAATGCTTTTGAATATTTCAGTGATGATGACTAAGCTATATTTATAACAAAGGAGAGTTTAAACCTGAAATTTTAAACAGAGTTCAGGAACAGGTGCATACAGGCTGTATATGATTTAGTAGTTACATTTTTGAAAAGTGTCTGCAAGTTACTGCTAGGTCTGCCAAACTGTATCCTGATGGATAAAGGATTTCTCCTGCCCAGTACTGTGAGCACTTGTAAAAAAAAGCTTGTTTTGGATAATACCTGTTTTACTTTGAAGATAATAGTAGAATAACATTTTAGAAAACATTGTGGTCATAGTAACGCAAAAAAAAAAGTCAGCCATATATATCTGTATTAATTTTTAGAATATTGTGCATATGGAGATATGCAAGTAAAGAAGGAGTCCTTGGTAGTAGAGAGGAAACATCTGAAGAATACTTTGTGGTTCAAGCAAATATTGCAGTAATTTTCAACTCGGATGCAAGCCATGTTAATGGACCAGTAAGACAAGTGAAATGACATTTTTCCAATATTGAGCTCAATTACCTCATTATAACCAGTGTATGTCTAAAGATACATTGATAAATATTCCACATGAGAAATTAATCAGCAGTACAACAAAGGAAATATTTTCTTGAAAGATTTTCTTACTTTCTTGTCATTTTTAGCTGATATGTTCTATGATTTAACATGCCATTTCAAACTTTCTCTGGGATTTTCTTTTTATATTGCTCTTTCTGTTCCTTTATTTTTTTCCCCACTTTAGAATGTATGTTTGAATTTTTCAGTACTCCACAGAAAGAGTACAAAGACATGATTCATGCCCTTCCCTGTGTGTTTTAACTGGAGACAGATGTTTCCTGGCCTCTTAATTGAATTTAGTATGCCAATTAGGACACATCTTCATTGGATACAGATAAAAAGAATTAAGAAAGAACTGTTAGAGTGTGCTTCTTCACAGACTTTTTGCAGAGCGTCATCTTTAATCCTGCCTCGTCATCTCTTGCTAGATAAAATGTAGTCGTAATTAGTGCTGTATGTACCTGTGCCAATGTGAGATGAGTAAAATGGGACAATCTCTGAGACATCTGATAGAAAAAGCCATTCCTAAACCATAAGAAAAGGGAGTAGAGGCTTCCTCTTTTATGCAAGAAGACTTGGATAGAACATATGTGCTATGGGAGAAGTGATACTGCATAATGATGGAAGTAATATGGCAAAGTAGCTGTGCAAAGCAAGTATGTACATTCATTCTCCAGTTCTTCTATTTATTCCTAATCCTTCATTTTTACTAGGCTGAGCTACTTCTGGTGGAGTGATGGTGGCAGAGTGGGTTAAGGGTAATGTTTTACCTTGTAATAGACAGTTTGGTTTCCTCTGTTTGCCACTGACTGTAAATCCCTCCAAAGACTGAACAAAGTGTTTTTTCTCACCCTCCCCTTTACTAGGGTAAGATAACAATATAGGGAGTATTGTTCAGAGTTACATTAGACAATGATTTCAGATGTGTTTACTTGTACTTTAGAAGTACGGCCCTGTAGCGGTTAAAGAGAGCTGGAGAGCCCATCAGGTTATGTGGAAATGGACTGGATATTTTAGGAACTGTAGCATCTATCAGCAGTTCCCCTGTGATTCTGGTTCTGTATTTTCACTTTGTTGCTTCCAAGAAAACAAAAGTTGTAATAAAGCAAAGAGAAAAGGTAGCCAGAAATTATACTACTAATAGGGGATGCTCGAATATATGTTTAAGTTGCTTTCTTCTGTTACTACTCTGAAATAAAGAGGGAAATAATTCTTCAAGGATTTTCTGCATATGACATTAAGATCTACAGTTTGTGTTAAGTTTTTTAGAGCAGCCAAATTAAGAACTGAAGTTCACCCAGGGAACAGAATAATTTTCCCACCCCTGTACTTGAACTAGAGATGGAAGAGAAGCTTTCTATTACTTTTTTATACCTTTGTTTTAGGTTAATTCTATTCAAGGTATAACCTAATTTGCATGAAGAACAGTTTTCCCTGAATCTATCAGTTGCATGGGAAAATGGATATTATTCATTCAAGTGGAGCTTAAACCTCCTGAGAGTGAAAAATGTTTCTGCGCAACAAATAATACTTAACATGAGCACTTGAAGTCAATGGGAATTGGGATTACTATGCTCCATTTAGAATGTGAATAGTGTTTCACAGGACTAGGACTTCATTTCATTTGTATCCACCAGAAGAAAGAAAAATAGTTTGTAAAACTTCATCTTTTACAATCTGACAGAACTCAGTTGCACTCTTGAATTTTTTCATTATGGGGGGATAGTGCAGTTATTAAAAATTAAACCCTTTTTTAATTAAAACAATGTCTTCTTCTATCCAAATCCATGCTCTGTATTTACTTATTTGTTTAGAATGGAAATTGAGATTGCCATCACTTCTCACTATCTATTTGAATGTATTTCAGATTTGAACAAATGTTAGGCCATGACGTTTTTGCTCCCCTCAATTTAGTCAGATAAATAGTGCAGTTAAAAGAGAGTTTAAAATAGGATAAAATCTGAGTTTTCTGTTTTAGTGTTCTTCTTCTTGCCACTTACTTGTGGAGATTTCTTTGGATAAATAAATCTGTTTATTAGGCTTTAGAATCTAAATTATTCCTGTACCAAATTAAGTAAGCTTTGACTAAAAAAAAAAAAATAATAATTTTAGCCGGAAATAACCGTTGATGCTGCTCCTCTAACTTGAGTAAGAAGTTTGTCTTTTTGCATGTCCTGAACTATTAGATTTTATGAATATGAGTGAAAGTATTTTTATTTTTACAATGGCATTTAGAGACGGTTTGTAATCAGATCTGAATTTTATCCAAATCTGAGTTTAAGTGAAATTGTGATGAGAGGAGGGTGTAATCTCCCAAGCTTTGTCACATGATGTATTGAATGACTGGCTTGCTCACAGGCATGCTCACTGAGGGGGGCAGTTCATAGCTGCGACACACTCTTTATTTTTCTATTGGCTTTGGAGTATTTAGAAGAAAAAAACAGAGTGCAAAGCACCAGCTGGAAACTACAAGAATTTTCAGCACTGTTGTAAGGAGAAGGGAAGGTGTCACTTTTTTAGTCTCCATTCTCATTCTTTGTTGTCCTCTTACTCCCTGTCTGTATAAAGTAAAGTTGCAGTATCTTAGTCTGACAGTTTCCTAATTCTGTATCAAAAACTAGGGGGAAAAAGAATATTACTTGTATATGTAAACACAGGTGTTTCTGTACACTAATGTTGTAGCTGCCATTAATAATGTGGTAAAAGAAGTCAATATAAAAAATTGAAACATCTTTTTCAGTGAAAGAGCCTTCAATACCATAATTGGATATTTCATAGTCATTCTGTATATGGCTGTTGAGGTTTGTTTGTGTCAGATTACACCAGATCTTCTGCTTTCTGCTTGTGTGTCTCAGTTTTTTAGCAATTTTGAATATAGTGTCTCTCCAGAAATAAACTTTTTTTATTTTTTTAGTAATCAATGATACTCCATAAATGTTAGGCTTTATTCACATACATGTTATGCTCACAGACAGTGCTTAGGTAAGATTTTGCCTTGTTTTGTTAATATTGCTCAGCCAAAATGACAAAAACTGATCTTAAAATCCACTTAAGGATCTATAATATTAATTGGTTAAAAAAAGACTACAAAACCCAAAAGAAATCCAAACAAATACAAGACAACTTTTAAAATTATAAATCTCCATAGGTACTTTTATTTCAAAGTGCTGATATAATGAATAAACACTTTTGTCAGGGGAATACATGGCAATGTAAAGACCAAATTTTCTTCAAATCTGCTAAATCTAAATTCTACTAAAAGGTATATGAAACCTCTAGTGAGAATATATTATTCTGCAAAGGCAACTGCTATTGTAAAGTACCATGGATTAGGTACGTCTTTTAAGAATTTCAGTATATATAGAACAAAAAACATCTTGATTCAATCTCTGCAATTATAAGCCTAAAACAAAGTTTAAATCCAATTAAATTAAGACACTCACCTATTTATAGTAGTGTAAAATTACACTACCCTATTCACAAAACACTAAAAATAAGCAAATGTATTTCACCAAGACTTTTGCAAGAATTCCAAATCAGGCTTGTTTTGAGATTTGGAACAAAAACAATTGGAAAATCTCTGAAAGAAAAGCATTATGGCTGTAATATATGTAAAAAAAATTGTAGAGCAATTAAAAGTTTTAGCAATAGACACTGAAACAAGAAACATATGGCTTTAGTCTTTCCAGAGAAAGAAATAAAAGATATTCAAACCTGTGAAATTTCTCATTTATACTTTTCAAAATTAAATATGGGTGAATTGAACCAACAAAAAAGTCCAGTAAATATTTATTGCTGCTTCTCTAATATAAGATTTACCTGATGATTATTATCTGTATCTTATAGTTAGTTGTTAATATTCCTAGTCTGCACTATATCACACAGCACTATGATATGCTGTACGCTCCCACGTGTGATGGGTCGGCACCTGGGTTTACTGAAAAGTTCTTTTTTAGGATTTGACCCATATGCAGACTGATGCAGTGGCAGAGATGACTTGGAACCAGTTATATGTTGGTGTCCAATGTTACAGGCTGCAGAATATCCAAGACAAAATATAGTACTTCCCATATATTTCAAGATTCACTTAAAAATATACTTACTTGAATATGTTGAACCAATGACTTAAAGCTTGTTTCATGTTCATGGAGCTTGCCAAACTAAGACCATTGTCATTAACGTTAGTGAATTGAGTGTAGGTATTGTTAATATCACCCAGTAGTGCAGAATGGAGAGTCTTCTGTGAACTTCAGTAGATGTTGAATTTGGATTTGAATGATATCATCAAATCATTTCAGTAATATAAACACAGTAAACAAGAAAATATATTCCTATGAATTGGGGAGTTTATTATTATCCTCACTAACACAAAAGGACAGTAACTTGAGACTGGTATTTGCTGTGTTCAGTACAGTAAACCTCCACAGTTCCTTGTGTAGTCAATGAGGATAAGGTCAGAGTAAATTAGCCTAAGGATTTGCAAGTCTTAACTAGCATTGATATAAGTGGTGACATATTGACATTTCTGTAAAACAACAACAAAAATTGCTATCAGCACGGATAACAACTATGCTGCAGTGTTTAAACCATTTTTTAAGAAATTGTGTGTAATACCATTTCTTAAAACATATCATACAAATATGAAGAAATAATGCCTTTTATTTGTATTGTTTGGGTGCAATGCAAGTTCTTAAGACTAACACCATCTTCACAGTTAATCTTCATATTCTTTATCACACTGATGTATTTTGGAAAATTATTGTTTCAAAGAGTAATATAGTGGGTTTGGCTAGAAGACCAGGATCCCAGCCCTTCTTTCAATGAATGCTTGATTTAAATTTATATACATATATATTTGATCTTTATGTTTCCCCAAAAGAGTTTAAATAAGTCTTAAAACTAGGGCATAGTAAGATCCCCTTGTTTTCCCTAATGATTTTGTGTTTCCTGGAAAGCAGATAGGTGTGAGCAAAGAGATTATGTCTCAGACTTTGTAACAGTGAGAGCACTCTTAACATTTAGATGTGTCAATATGTGTCTTCTTGGCCAGGAAATGATTATGGTAATGCAGAGCATTGTATGTCTAGCAATCTAGTAGACAGATGAAGAGGATGGTTTTTGTGTGACACTTCATCCTTAATCCCAAATCCTAAAGGCAGAATATAGGAAGCGTTTAGATACCTTCATGCTTAAAATTATCTGTGTTCAGACTGTGGCTAGAGATAGTCACTGAAGTCACTTCAAAACACTATTAGTAGCAATTTAGGTCACAAATATTAAACTGCATTTGAAACACTGTGTTGTCATTGCAGGTGAGTAAGGAAAATCCATTTAGTTCTCTTATGTCTTTTTATTTTCTTATCTCTTGGAAGAACTTAAAGTATCTTAGGTACAAAATAATGACTTACACAAACTAAGTGGACATGAGAAAATGGAAATGTTAAGGATTGTGATAAAGTCAATGGGAATGATGAATCAAAACATTACCTGAGCATACAGATCCATGTGTGTAATCTGCCTTTTTAATTTCAGTGAATTTTAACAGTGATAGACACTCTTCTCATACTTAGATTATTTTTAAAGTTTCTTTTCATAGGTCCTCTTGTTGATGGAATATTTTTGTTGTTGATATATTTCCATTTTGCATTGTGGATTAGTCATGGTTTTGACTGGGATGGAATTAGTTTTCTACCTAGGTGTTGATATAGTGTTGTGTTTTGGATTTGGGATGATAATAATACTGATAACGCACTGATGTTTTAGTTGTTCCTGAGCAGTGCTTACAGCAAGTCAGCCCCTCACACCACCCCACTAGCGAGGAGGGTAGGGATGCACAAAGAGTGGGGAAGGGGCACAGCCAAGGACAGCTGACCCCAACTGATGAAAGGGATATCCCATGCTGTATGATGTCATGCTAAACAGTAAAACTGGGGAAGTTTGGACAGGGGATGACAGCCCATTGCTCAGGGCTTGGTTGAGCATCAGACAGTGATTGGTCAGCAGCTGAATTGTCACTTGTTTTGTATATTATTCTATCACAATCATTATTATTATTATTTGCCCTCCCTTTTCCGTCCTATTAAACTCCTATATCTCAAATGTTTTTTCTGATCCTTTTGCCATCCTACTGGGGGACTGTGAGTGAGTGGCCGCGTGATGTTACTTTTAAAGATTGCATTCTGCTGCAGTATCAGATACCTTTGAAGCTGGAGACTGCTTCTAAGGAAAACATGCTTTTTGTGCATTTGAATAGTGTTTTTTTTACCCTTGTAGCAGCTGCTCTTCTGTTTCTATCAAGTTCTACTGGAGGACTAGCTGTAGTCAGCTTGTGATCCATTGGGGCATAAACAGTCTTCATAGCAGATTAGCTATTGTAGTTCACTGACCACAGCTGTCACCCAGAGGAAATTGTTTAACACAGTGTAAATATTTGGTGTGTTTTTCATATAGCTAGGTGATTCTTTATTTTGATAAGTAAGCTTAGTTTGTAGGAAGAGTAAAGTACCTACAAAAAAGTTTATATGCATTGGTGAGGGTAGTTAGACTCTGGTCAGACATGTTTGGGACTCTAACTGAAAGGCATTCTGGTAATTGTGAATTTTGAGCTACACTGCAAATGTAGTGCATGTATCTATCTGAATAACTTTCATGCCATGTCCTTAGGGCTATCTTTTATACTCTTTTCCTGAGATTTAAGAAGTTACATCCAGATAAAGAGACACTGTGTCAGCCACATCTGCTAAGCACATTTAAATGTTTTCACCTCCCATAGAATCTGAAAAAACCTTACTCACTTCATTATAGATGTCTATTGTTACTCAAATGCTTCCTGGGTAACCACAGGAATTGAATAAAGAGAATCAGAGAAACTCAAGAATAGCTGCAGCAATTCTGGTCTAATTTTAAAATGATTTTGCAATTACTGTTGAATAATAAGTCATTCAGCACTATTGATTTTCTACTTCTGTGAGGCACTGTGATGTTGCTGTTTTTCTGTGTGTTTGGATTGTTCATGCCATGCTGGAGTGTTCAGAGGAGTGACTGAAGCTGTGGTAGAGAGAGAGAGCCCTGAAGCATTGGCATGGCTAACATCATAATGCCCTTTCTAGATCACGCTTTTCAAGATAATTGCAAGCCACAGACACTTTGGAGTTGATGGTGCTGGTCTAAACCTGTTCATCTCTTGTCATTGTCCCTGTTTCTCTGAGGAGAGTTGACATGTGTCATACACTGTTTGAAACAGCAGACTCCAAGTAGGGATTGCAGGCTGAGCGAAAGCTTAGCACAGGATTTTACCCAACAGCACATGGGCCGGAAGCCTTGTGTCCTGCTAGGCATGGGAAAGACAATTTTTGCTCCTTTAAAAGCAAGAAAAAAGCTGTCTCCCTAGTTCTTATTGTTTTGATTGCACAACTATCTAACTTTGGAAACAACAACCCTGTGCTCAAAAGACAACCTGAACTGCTTGGGTGTGGAGTCCCCACCCCACTTCTTGCATGTGTTGCAACCAGGAAAACAAAGACTTTGATTTTTGTTTGCCAGTCATATATCAAAATTCGTGTTTAAAACTAAATTAGTTTTTTGTTTGTTTGTTTTCTTTTCCATTTCCATTTTTTATTTTCCATCAATTATCAGGTTATAGCTGGAAGAGAAGATAAATGAAAATATTTCAGATATTATCTAATGGCCCTTTGTGAGTCCAGCTCAAAATAATTTTAAACCCCAAATGCTGATTCCCTAAAATTCATCAAAGGAGAAAGTAAAGACTCAAAATTGATTGTTTCTTTAAGGAAAGAGGAAAACACTACTACGACTACTAAAAAGAATAATAAAAACTGAGAACCCATACTTGAGGGAAATAAATCATTAAGCAACAAACAAGACCAAGGACATTGTTTTAGTATGAGGACTTATAATCTGACCTACTCAGTTTTTGTGAAAATGTTCAGATTATTCTGTTGCAAACTAAACTTTTTATTTTTTTTTTTTCCTCTCCTAACAAACTGTACTCTCCGTGTTACCAGGGAAACAGTTTACAACCCTCCCACTTCTTCCTTACATCCCCATTCCCTTTGAAATAGTTTTTAGGAACCCAAAAAATTTCTATTCATTCATTCTTCTTTGCTTCAGTTTAAAACAGTTCTTATTTATTATCTTCAGGTGGTTTCAGGGGAAAATTCCTTGTTACAGCTGTGGTAGACTAATGCTTTCTGCTTCCAGATGAGTTAATTTCACTGCCTGTCATACTAGAAAAGTACTGTCTCCTCCCTTTCCCTGTATCTGGTATTTGTGTGGTTTTCTGTAGGGATGACTCAATGCAATAAGCTTCCCAGTAGGATAAAAAAATCCCTGGCAACTACACCTTCCTAATTTATAGAATTAAAAATAGAAGTGAGAATTGTATTAAATTCTTGATGCAGCCTCCTTTTTCATGAACTCCTGAGTTTAGAAATGTCTTTGTAATTAAAAAAAGGTAATACTAGCAAGAACTATCAGCATGTCCTTTAAAAAGTTATTATTTTCCTGATCCTTGGAAAATTACTGCAGCAGTAATGTGGTTCTAGCAATGCTTAAGTTCTACTGTCTTCTGGGAAAAGTAGATATAGGTATAATAGAAGGTTTAGGAAGAATATATGAAAGCTTATAAAATATTTTTAAATTCTTGGTAATAATAGTAAATGTTAATATACTATATTTTCATATATTTGCACCCATTGAGATGCATTAAAAAATGGTAAACAGGAAAATATAAGATCTGAAATGATGAAACAGTAGGACAGCATGAAAACAGTGATTTTTTTTTTTCAAAGCTATCAAAATTAATATATTTTTAGCACAGAAAAATACCACTAATTTACACACCTAGTAATTTTAAGGTTTTTAAAAAAAAAAAAAAATCGTGATGAATTATCTTTCAAAGAACAGATAGAGGCCAAATGACCTGATTGCACATATGTTGCATTGCTGTTATGTTTCTCTTCAGAGTTCAGGGAATTCAATTCCACCTGGAGGTAAACAATGCCAGTAGCAGATACTGTGGACCACATCCATCCTGTATGTAATTCTTTTGAAGTGTACGAATGATACCACAAGGATCTCAATGCCTTGAAGGTATTTCTTAGTAAAATATATTTTAAGGGTGATGCATCTCAAGGCATCAAGGGCAGCTTTGCTGGCACAACAAAAATGCTATGAAGTAAAATACGTATTGCACACACACATTAATCCTTACAGAAATATTATAGGAAGATTCTGTTTTCTTTGAAAAGAAAGTACTTCATTTTTTTCTTTACTGAGAACTATAGTTGTTTTTTTTTTTTTCACTTTAAGTCATTGCTGACCTCACAGAAAGATAACATTAAGATATTAGGAGGTGATAAGTGGGGTAATGTTGAATTAGAAGTTGTTATAACAGCATTGGTGACTGAAATAGGGTGGATGTGCTTGTGGTTTTGCCCACTGTCTCAGAAAAGCAGTTTAACTAGATACTTTTCTGTCTGAGAAAGCCTTTATTTGGATTTCTTTTTATGTAAAAATATGTGTGTGTGAACAACAGTGTATTGCAGGTACCCATTTGTGCTCTCAGGGCCATTCGTATAAATGTATCATGCTGTGTAGGTTGTGCCTACTTGACTGTTGGCAAAGGCTACAGCAGGTATGACTTTAAAAAACTTTGAATGTTAACTGCTTTCTGTTTCAAGTTTTGTGGTATGCCAAATATGATAGCAGACTTCAATATCTGTGTAGACAGACAAGGGTAATGTGTAGGTTTCAAACATCTTGGAAAAGCAGAACCTAGCCTAATCAAGATGCCTCAAGTACACAGTCCTCGAGTCTGGTTAGGAAAAGTTTGCTGGGAAACATTGTTTATGTTATTGCTAAGAGATGGTGTTAAAAATACTAACTTTTCCTAAAGGCTGACATTAAATGTGCTCTCTTGTATGAAGATCTTGTTTACTCCTAGAAGAAACCATTTTCTTTCAGAAACCTAAGTTGATCAATAAAAATTGTTTAGTATAATTGAAAATGCCATTCTCACTTAATAGGGGTGCAGCTACATTATAACATGTCATAAATCTGTTAAAATTAACTAAAGCCACCAGTTGTTTCTGTCTACAATGTGGCTGTTTTCACAGGAGGCTGCAGAGATTGAGTCTGCCTTTAAGCTCCTTGAGAAACCAGAGCCTATAAAACTTTAACACTGTACGTTTAATAGCTTGTTTAGCTAGCTGTAAATGGAAATGTCATGGTGGATTACCTTGCCAAAAATAGGTTTTTGCACTTTGTGAAGGAAATTGGTAGCCAAAACTTGTAGAGTTTCGCGTCCTAACCACCTTGATCCCCTTGAAAAATTACTTCGGATTGAAATGAGCAACAATTAATGCAGACAAAGATTACCTGGTTCAGAAAAAGTATTGACATCAGCAGATGGCTTTATTTACAGATTTTCACTGATCAGTTACTGGAGAAGTAGGCACCAAAACCCAGACATTGTGCATATAATCTGTTTCTGTAAATAGATATGCTTGCCTATTAGTACTGCCAGACTATGAGACTTAAAAACTACTATACGGACTCACCTAGCCTAGTGTGGCAAGTGCAGAACTGTGAATGGTGAGGAAGCCATTCAAATACTCATTGGTACAATAATGTTCTTTCTCAGTTTGTAATTCCTTCTAATTCCATTTGTTCTTTAGTTATTTATTAAGTAATGAGATGGTATAGAGCAAGACAGATTTATGGCAGCCCCAACATCTCATTCCTAAATCCTCAGCTTAAAACCCTAGCCTGTTACTTCCCCATAAAAGTATATTTTATTGTGTGCTCTTCCCTTACCTGGTTTGGTTTTCCCAGGCATCTGCTGGAAGGAAAGAGTAAAGAAAACATTTCTTCCTGCATGTCTGTTACATCAAGCCACCTGCATTCACAATTATGACTTTTAATATGTTTGTGTATGTATTTATATGTGTACACATACATACATATGCATATATGAACAAATATTATAGAAATATTTATGTGTTTAGTGAAGGATTTTGAAGTAATTCCAAGGTACAAGAAAACCATAGCAACATGCTTCTTTCATTTCATTTTGTATAAAGTTGTAAATAGATTTAGTGTTTAATTTTAGGTTAGCCTAAAGTGACTCCTTACTGACAGTGATTTAAAAAAAAATAATGAAAAGGATACAAAGACATTGCTGTTCATTTTTTTTTTTTTCTTCTTGAATATGGGAGCCTTGATAACTTACTTTTCTTGTATTAGACTGCTTACTAAAGAGGTTTTATTTTCTACCACCGAATAAAACAAATGTTATTAACAGTTTTATAATGTGCTTGTTTCTTAAGATAGTGTGGTTTGAAACAGATTTGGAAAAAAAAAAATGAAGAAAAGAGGCATTTCATTCCTTTAATTGCTTTAAAATACTTGGCATCCTTTCAGATGATAATATTTTCTTTTTTTTTGTTGTTTTTCTTGGCTCTCAGAAATTTGCAAAACTGCTTCAAATCAATGAACTTCTATGTATTACAATCTGAAAGGAGATGAAAGAATTCAGAAGAGTTTGATCATTATAAGGGAAAAATCAGCTCCTTTTTTTTTAATTTTTCTACTTACCACGTATGCAACAGATGGCAAGATTTGACAAAACTACAATGTATATGTTGTCTGTTTATGAATTAGTTATGCTCAATTATTGCTCAATTTCTATGTAATTGTGCTTTAGTTATGGTCCTTCTAATGTCTGCACAAGCACAATTTATCAGCAGGGATGGCTTAATGTGGACAGGGACACTTACCTAGCACGCATCTCTTGGGCCGTTCCAATTGTGCAGCGATACTTGCACAGCAGGCATCTTGTGCTTACACTGACCTTAGCAGTATTGCAGGGATAATTCTGCTTCCACAAGAGTGAAGCTGCTACTAAACAATATCTTGAATCTATTAGGAACAAGTATGCTTGCCTTAGCCATCTGGAATGTGTATTTGTTTGTACATGTTTTACTGCCCCAGTGCAAGAAAACAGAAATTAAAGCAGAACCCTCTGCATTGTAGGCTACCTTTTGTCTCTTCCCACACACAATATTTCCATGTAATGATGACTTCTATTATTTCTCTGTGATATTTGTTCTGAAATTCCAGTTCTGCTTGTTTTGGTTATTTTTTCATTGGGCTTTGAAAGCCTCAACCAGCTTTGTTTAAGGTCATATCTTGAGCTGTGTTCTATTTCTTGGTCTCCATCTGTGCAAATCACCTCTAACTCTCTGGTTCAGGAATACAATTTAAAAAATCTAGGTGTAGTCTGAACTAACATTTTGTGAGTAGCTAAATTGTGCATAATGTGAGAGGTGGCATTTGCTCAGGCAGTATGCTTCACATCTGCTCCCCTCTCACCTATCTCTGGAATGTAGAAGCCTCTTTGAAACAGAGTCTACCACAGGGGGCCTGCTCCAGAGAGAAAAAGGGGATGTTTAGACCTGGTTATTCCTTTGTAATGACTATGTTGAAATGATCAAATCTGAAACTGCTTTGAAATAAGAATCCTGGTATGCATTTTAAAATTGTGAAGAAATATTTTTTTAATCTGTCGTGTTATTTTGTTTAACTTTGGGAATTTTTTGTGTGTTTTAAAGTCACTTGAGACCTAATTATATGAAACTACTGTTTCTGCGCCAGCTTATCTGATATAAATATAATTATATGAATATAAAATGATGGGGGAAACATTAACTTTTGCTACTACTTTCAAACTTTGTGATGTAAGACAGTGGGCGTTGTCAGGGAAAACATGAAGGTGTCCATTAAAATGTTGAACTTTCAGAAGAGTAAGGTAAATATCTAATGCCAATGGAGCTGCAAAACCAGACTGAATATAGTCAACTAGTATTGTTTGTTGTCTTGATAAAAATACTCAGTATGCAACCCCTTCAATAGATTTCAGTAGAAGAATAAAATAGAAGTCTATCTTGAGAGTTACATATGCTAATAGTCTTAATGCAAAGGTATGTTCATACCTTATTTCCTAAGTGGCTAGATTCAAAGCTGAAGAACTGTGTGTGGATGTTTTGTGTCACATTTTACCAGAATAAGAATTGGAAGAAGTCTATTTCAGCTTCACCTGACTCCTACAGTGTGGTTATAACTCATTTAAGTGCCTTCCTTCATCACTCCTGTGACTGAAGTAAGATGTAAAAATTCTAGAGCATATGGAATTACAAACATAACTAGAAGGTATTAACAATTATTTGTAATAAAATCAGTCTTTCACAGTGATGAGAACATATTTCGTGTTTTAAACTGATTTCCAGTTGTGGAAAACCTTCAATCCTCAGTGTTTTCCTGCATTTTATAAGAAGAATGAGGTGAGATACATAACCTATATAGTACATAGAGCCTGTATCCTGTTTACACAATTGAGAGAGTATGTGCCTCTGAAATTGCTGAGAAAATTTGCAGAGGGAGCAGGAGAAATACTAGCCTTTACTGCTCTCTTCCAACCTCATGCACGGTACAAAACAATGGGACATTCAAGGAAATGACAGTCATTGCAGTGTAAAATTCCAGAAGCAGATAGTAAATATTTAATTAGAATGAAGTAAGAAAAGTAGGATCAATGTAATCAGATAGCTACCAAGTTTTAATTCAGCTAATTGTGAAATTTCTTAACTGTTTTGCAGTAGAAGTGTAATAGAGGCTAAAAAGCATTTACTAGGCAGACAGGAGTTACAAAAATTAGGACTGGTTTAGAATGTAGATTTTACAAGCTTTTGTAGGATTAATTATGAGTGTATTTGACTTTGACATGAGACTTTGTACAAGTAAACACACAAGATTTTCTTCTTACAATGACTTAAAAAATGTTAAAAAATGTAACTTTTTAGAATTTTTGCTTCTTGCCTTCCAAGCTTGTACTACCCACCATGGCTTATTGGCTCCATTCCTACATCCTCACCCTAACTGCAGCTAGCTGAGGGATATAACATCAGTTGTTAGCTGGGAGAGTAGTTCAAGATGAATTTGCATTGACCTTGTGTACAAACCTTCTAGATCAGCAAAGCATTTACTAATTTATTAGGAAACAGAATTTCTTACCTGATCAAAGGAAGCACAGCTGTTGTGCCAGTGCAGAAGGCCCTGATTTTCACTGTTGCATCAGTTCATGCCACTACAAAGGCAAGATACCATTAGTTTTCTTTTTGTAGTTCAAGGCAAGTTAGCATTGTTTGTTTGTTTAAGGCTATTTGTTTTGTTTGGTTGTTTTTTGTGGTTTTGTTTTGTTTTGTTTTGTTTTGTTTTGTCTTTGTTGCTGTTGTTTTTTGTTGGTTTTTTTTGTTTGTTTTTTTGTTTGCTTGTTGTTTGTTTCTTTAATTTATTTTAATGAAGGAAAACTATGCACCTTGTCATGGTGTGTTACCATTTTTAATTTAACTGCCTGATAAAATAGTAGAGCATGTACCTACAATGTCTTTATGCTGTTTGCTCAGAACAAGGGTGTTAGCAGAACCACTACCTTCATAAAACATGTCAGTTGTCATTAGAGACTTTTGAGATGCTAAGGAAAGTTATGTCTCCTCGTTTTCATTTACAAGACAAACCTGATATTATATAGCTTGCAGTAAATGTGATAGAAAACAAATACACATGGAAGAAAAAAATTTCTTGAAATACATAATTTTTACCCATTTCAAGCAGTTATATATGTAAAAGCACAGCAGAAAAATTCGTAGGAACACTTCTGCTGGTTCCAATTATTTATGGATCAGCATCAGTAACTTAGAAGCTAATTTGTCCAATAATGAACTCTCTTTATTGCTGAGGTAGATAACAAATGGTGTTGTAACACTCAACACCAGCTACTTGTTTCAGTCTTTGAGGAAGTTGCTGTGAATAGTGTTTGTCTCCGACATTATTTAAACTGATGAATATTACATATGGCTTGATCTTAGAGCAGTGGAACACAAGATCTGACAGGTTAAAATGCATTCCATACAGCTGAAGACTAATAGAGGTTAAGGAGGTTTGCGTGTTGCAATTTTCTTCACACAACTGTAATGTGGTAGTCAAGCTACAAATAGTGTGTCTCTTAAAACAAATTGCTTGCGTGAGGAGTATTAGAATCACACACAAATAGGAAGCCTAGGAAACACCCTTTTTTCTTTCTTCCATGTAGCAATGCACAAGCATAAAAGAACGCAGAAGCACAAAAGAATGCAGACAGACATATTCAAGCCCTTAATTAAATATTGTCTAGAAAGATAACATCTATTTTCTTTTATTGTTAAATAGTTTTTCCCTCACAGAAGAAAATCAACAGTGTAGAAATCTTTGTAAAGATTTCTGTAGTAAACTAAGAGCTATTGTAGTTTCCCACTCTAACTTGTTTTCTTCTGTATTTTTCAACAAATGTGACATGTAAGAATGTAGTTTAACAAAAGAATCTAACACTTCAGTTCAAGTTATGGTCAATCTACAGCTTTTATATTTATTCCTAAATCAGTCAGTTCTTTATTAACAATGAGTAGATAAACTGGTTTATAGAGAGCTATGCTACAGATTACATCAACCTCCTCTCGTGTTGCCAGGATGATTAGGTCAGATTCACCATTGTACCAATGCAGTCATGATGCCTTCAAGATCAAGTTCAGTCTAAAGTAGTCTTGCTGCTTTACTACAGCATGAGAACTGAGATAAGAAAACTTGACAACCTGCAAATTTACTTGCTTACACGGAGTCATTTCTACTGAGTACCATGTTTTAAGTCTATTTTTATGCAGTACACAGGCTCTTTTTATAATTTTACAATTTTTATATTTATTTTTAATACTGTAATAATGATAAGTTCATACTAGGTATTGATAATATTTCAACTACAATAGTTTGGTGCATGTTTTTTTTCTTTATGTGAACTCCACAATTTTTTTGTGTTTTAATGGTGTTGCATTATACTTAAGTATCCTTTACACCCACCAGTCCTGGGCTTACCATGTGGTTTAAACTCATTTTTCTATCTGTAAGAAAACAGTTATCAGAAAGAAACAAAAGTAAAAATTTCTGTAGATTAAAATCACTGCAACTTCAGTCCATGTTCTGAAAACAAACATTATCTGCCGGAATTATAAAGGCAAAGAGGAAAAGGAAGATATGTACTTGGGAAGATTTCAAGCAATTTGGACTGAAACTAGGAAATTACTGTGTTGTGTAAACCTTTAGAGAATTTGTCACTGTATTCACAGTCCTATGTTAAACATCTCAGCCTCCTATGCAATGCGTAACATAGATGAATAAGAATGAATTCTTGAACAATTAGCAGACAACAACAGTCAGTCAGCTTCTGAATTCGCTGATGAGAAATTCAAGGGATATTACTGAGACTTCAATCTTGGACTCCTTTAAGAGCCTGAATGCCTGTGCTGCAAGAAGTAAATGCTTCTGTTAAAGAGTTATAAGTTTTATCCCTTTGCAAGGGTTAGGCTCTGTCAGTAGTAGGATTCCCTCCCAGCAAAACACAGATGAAAGAATACTGTGTTTTTTTCACTAGTTTAAGTGTTGAGCTATAACTCTGTGAGTTTCTAGCTATTGGCTACTCAGACTTTCGTGTACAAAGTAGCTAATATCTCATGTTTCCATAAAGTACTTTCCTGTACTGAGATCTACACACACAAAAACATTTTCAGGGTAGTGAAGATGATATTTCTGAAAATACCAGTGTAAACAGGAATTTCCAGTGCTCTTTAGAATTACATGCAAGGATATAAGCAATTGTGATATATGGTATGCCACCCATTTTTTGTGCATATAGGAAAATAGTGGACAGGAATGTACCAAGGGTAATTTATTTCTTTCTCCTCTTAGACTCCTTTTATATTGGAAGCCTATGATACAATTTATAAAAATCAAGACATTTTCAATGCTTGATTCTGTAGAGTGTAAACAAGTTTGAGTACTCTCTATGTGACAAAATCAGCAACTTTTCCAGAAAGCTTTTCCCTTTCCCTCTCAACTAGAGGGTATTTAACATTAGTGTGCTAATATTTTGTGTGTGCCACAAAGTGAGGTTTGAAGAATTTTACCTATAGCAGAAGAGGCAATGTTTTTCAATGAAAGACTGTGAACCTTTATTCACCTTGCCATAGTGCTTTAGAATGGAACTTGGAGGTTGTGAAAATAGGAAATGCTGACTAAGCACTATTTTTTTCCCTAGAATCTGTTCTTCTCCAGAGCCCAATTAACAAAAAATACAGTTTTTAATTCAAACTATCCATTGTAACAGAAAATAAAATTTTAGGTTGGAAACATTTCCAGAAATGCAGCTTATAAATGTCCACTAGATGAGTCTTGCCTGTCAAAAACGATCACATAAAAAATTTTTAGGAAAGGCTACTGGCTTATAAACCTGATTTCTTTAGAGAATACTAAATACTTGCCCTCTAAAGATCACTTTCCTTTCTGAAATGTAATACAGATAGCTCTTTGGATAAAACTTTGATACTGGTTTACTGTCTGTATTTAATGGTGCAATGGTGTTAATTCCTTCTTGCACAACAAAAAGAAAAAAAGACAGAAAAAAACCTGACAACTCTAAAAATCCCAGCTGGGATTAAAATTTCTTTCCAGAGAGTTCCTACGTATTGATACCGTACTGATACATTTAGAGGATATTCCAAGGTACCTGTAGGCCAATGTGTTGAAATATACTGAGGCAATTTTATTAGACAGGAAAGAAGTATCACAAAAAATATTGAGCAACAGTGCCTCTAAGAGGATTCATATGCAATGGATTTCACCAAAATATATAGATTCTGGAAGCAAAGCCCTATTTCTTGCACAGGGTTACTCTGTTCTACTCAGACATGTCAAAAAAGGACATGAAAATTTTGACTAATGAATCTGCCAATATTTATCCTTCAGCAGTAGTTATGATATATACTATACACAAAACTGTGTTTCTGGTTTGCTTGAGAGGTGTCCTTTGAGAATGATCAACGATGCTATCACAAAGTAGGTCTTTGAATCCTGATAGAAATTGTAGTGACCAGATTACAATACTTTGGCTCACTTTTCCACAACATGGAAATGTGCTGAAACCAGGATACTTCTCAGAAGTTCTTCTAATTTTTAAGAAGGATGATCATGCTTAGTATGTCAAAACACAGTCAGTACAAAGTACTATGGTCACAAATTCTTGACAGGTGGATTGAAAACCACATTCCTCAATGTGCTGTAGGCTGCACAAAAATCCCTTCTCGTAGAGAATCCACAGAATGATAGTAAGAGAAATATGCTAATTAAAGTCACCAACTGTCACCAACTGTGCTTTAAAATGCAAGTAACAGCCTGAAAACATAATTTAGGCTTCGCTTATATACTAGTTTGCTTGTGTACTATTAGTTGCATGTAAGTACAGAAAAGAAAAAGTCAAAACACCTACTGAGAGAAGGTTTCGCAAAGGTTACATGGCACATATGCTTATATAATTTGATGCTTGATACCTTTAAGGTATGTGCAATCTCAGCTTGCACATAGTTTTGCAATTCAGTAACTGAACAAAACCACAGGATTAAGAATGTGCTTAAGAAAATAAAATAATTTTAAAAATTCTCCTCCTTTCCCCCTACATGAAAATGTTTCTGATAAATGAATGAATGAATGAATGAATATAAATGAATGAATGAATGAATGAATGAATGAATGAATGAATGAATACTTAACAAGGCAGAGCAACTGCCGTGCTCTTTGTGAAAAAATGTTTGGTTATCTCTCGTAATATGAGTGGCTCATCAGGATATAAAACGTAAAAAAAGAAATAACAAAGCTAATTTAAAAGGTTATTATTTGTTACCTTTGCTGAGCCACCAGTCTTCCTGATTATCAGAACATTTGGGATACTGGAACTGTCAGCTTTGTAAATATTCATGCTTTGGGTTACCAGGGTAAATATCCAAGCCTTGGCTGGTAGACCTGTTGAACTATTAGCATTTTTCTTCTGTGTGGTTTCTCTCTAACTTATGAAATATAAGACTAGAAAGCTTGATAATGATAATGGTATTTCTCTGTTAATTGCAACATGATTTATTATTTGTCTGCTTTTGGCATGACAAAGAAGGATTGTATCTCTTCTATTCTGCTGTAAGCATAACACCATTGCTGGTTTCAATAAAGAAGTTGCCAGGCAAAGAACAAGTAAAGAATGTTCAATGAATAGTAAGAGCAAACATCAAGCACATTTCATAGAAGGGTAATCAGAGTCATTTAGTGTTGGGAGTTTAGTAAGGCTTTTTCTCCTCTCCTTTGAAAGTAGAAGCTATGGCAAGCATGAGGCCTGATGCTTTTTTCTCCTGTGGTTGTGACAAGGGTTAGTGATACAAATATACCTGTGCAACATTTAGAAGAGAGATTTTCATTTCAAATATGTGTTACTTATATATTTTGAGAGTCTGTGTGTTGATTGCAGTTGTGCTGGAATGGGATAATGAAATGGGGCTATTTTGTTCGTATGATATTTACAGACCATGAATTAGTTCCAGATGCAGAGTACCAGTTACTAACCTTGACATTACAGTCTCTTTTTAAAACATAAGAACTTTGTCATGTATATGTATATGTATATGTATATGTATATGTATATGTATATGTATATGTATATGTATATGATCAATGCCATTCCAAAATTACCTGCAAACCTCATTTCCACTATGCTTTATGGAAGGTAATTATTGGGCAGAAGACGAATTACAGATGAGAACATAAATTACCCAATACCTACAGTAGTGAAGTTTGCTGCTCTAAAGACTGCATCACATGTTCCCACTCCCCGAAGGCTAGCCATTCTCAACCCTTGATTCCAAAACTCTCTGTATGTCACCTTTTTTACACTCTTCTCTGTTTTTTTCTTGTCTTTTTAGTGAAATCTGTGTTTTACCTTTTCCGTTCTATTTAGCCATTGTTGTATTTCATGTGTTTTCATACTTCTGATGAAACTTTTTATCTTTCTTATTTTTTTACCACTGTTCTCCTAAATCTTGTATTTCTGCAGGAAGCCTTTGGCACTCTATTGACATGCTGGCCTTTAGTTTTCAAAGCAGTTTCAGTGATGAAATCCATCTGATGAAAAATTTTGAATGTTCAGTGTTTTTATTTTTGCTCTTATCAATTTGACATTGAAGACACCTTATGAATGACCTTGTCTTGATCTGGCTTTATCGAGCTATAATTTTCGGAGATATTTGTGTGTCAATATGGCTGAGCATCCAGCAATAGATCTGCAAAAGTGTATCATACCATCCACAAGCTTGTTTGAGAGCCTGATGTCTGTAGAGCACACCTTTTGTCATATCTGAGCTATTTATGCCTATTTCCATGCAGTTGTCTGCTAAGGAAGGAAACTCACAGAAGGCAGAAATCTGAGTGAAACTCCGCTGAGTTTGTCAGTAGGAAATAACTGGGGGAGTGGGGGAGGTGTCGCAGAGTTGTTTATCTACTACAAGATTCACCACCTTGAATTAAGCACTTTAACACAATTTAAAGATGGAAGATGCATTCTTCTCTTTTTTTCAGTAGTCAAATTGTCAGAGGCGTGAATTCCTTTTGGAGAGTTCCAGTTTCTTCTCTCTGTGTCAAGCTCTGTTGTCCATGTGTTGGTGATTGGAGTACATATTTAGAGAAGGAAGATGAGGATTTCCATGGTTGCTTTGAACCACATAGTTGTAGATTAAGCAAACTGAATTAGGTCTTGGGCAATTGGAAAAACTATGTTGAGTATATATCTACATAGATAAATAGTTAAGTATTTTTCAGAATTTAGAGCTGTAAAAGACATCGCAGGATCTCTTATCTAGTTATGCTTGGAAGCTTCTGATATTCTACATTTTTATGATGATGATATATGAAACTTGTTTGGGAAAGCATACATGTATATATAGTTCGGCAAGGGTATTCTTTTTACTTTTATTTTAGAATAGATCTTGGTCATGGACATGTGAATTTCTTCTAAAAATTTGTTCATATTCTTCTGGAAATTAGAGAATATATAGACAGGAAATTTTAATTCTGAGGTAATTCACTGAATTTTACAATTTATGGACAGCATAATAAAAGTCTTAAGTCAATATAATATCATCATCAATCATGACAATTTTCAATAGCACCAAATGCTCATGGTAACTCAAGACATGGTTATATTCCATATGGATCAGGGACATGTTAGATTTTTGTAGTTTTGGGGTGGGTGGAAGCCCTAAGTTAGTGTTGAAGTTTCCCATCTGTAACTGACAACTTAAGGAGTAAGAAACTCCACCTAATTTTCATGTACTTTAACTCAGTGAGGTACATTCTTCAGTGAATTCATAACTTTGTTCCAAAACTTAATATACATGAGAGAAACCTGATATGCCAGGTAGCTGTGTAGCAGTTCAGAGGCTACATAAAAACAGGCTGGAGAAATGAGCCAAGAGGAACATCATGAAGCCCAATGGTGTTTAATACCAAGTCTTGCAACTGGGGAAGATTAGCCCCAGGCACCAGAATAGGCTGAGTGCTGACCAGCTGGAAAGCAACTCTGCCAAGCAGTGTTTGGGAGTCCTGGCAGACAAGCTGGACATGAACCAGCAACATGCCCTCGTGGCAAAGGCAGCCAAAAGCCTTCTTAGCTGTATTAGGCAGAATATCACCAGTGGGTTGAGGGAGGTGATCCTTCCTTCTGCTCAGCTCTGGTGAGGCACATCTAGAGTGCTGTGTCCCAGTCTGTGCTCCCCAGTACAAGGGAGATATCGATGTACTGAAGTGAGAGGAGAAAAGGACAGCAGAGATGATATGCAGCTAACTTTGGACCATGAGAGCATTGAGATACAACCCATACGGTGTGGGTATTTTTATGGTGCCAATTTAGTGTATACTGTCTTAGTATTTAACCCTGCATGGCATGAACTTCCATTCTGTGTTTCGCCTACTTTTGTTGACTGTTCTATCTTAACTGTAAGTTCTGCAAGGCACAAAATGTTTCCTGTTGCATATCGCCTTCCATTTTCAGGCCTCAGCCTTTTGTTTCTGTCCAGTCATGGATATATTCAGGCTCCTACTTTTCTGTATTGTTATGAGGTCACTTATGTAGCAGGTGTGTAAACTCTTATCCATATGTCCAACAATTTGAATGTACTTTGAGTGTCCAAGAATTTAAAATCCTTGCTTTGGTTTCTGAATGACTCCTGTCAATGCAACAATTAGAAGTAGCTGTAAGAATATCACTCCCAGTATTTTTCTTTGAAAATGAAAAAAAAAACAGTAACACACCCTGTTGGGAGGAAGGGGTTAAAACAAGAAGTTTTGGTAAGGGGGGGAATAATTTCAACCCAAGTGAAATTCCGGGAATGCAAGGAATGTGGGTAAGTCATTCCTGCCTAAGTCATTCCTAAGTCATGCCTAAGTCATTCATCCTCTTCCCTTTTTGAGAATTAGAATTCCTGTGTAGAGATAACACAGTCTCACAGGTATGCTTGAGCCTCCTGCTGGGAGGAAGAGGGAGATCATAAAAGCACAGCCCTGTGATAAACTCTGCTTGCAAGAAGTTTTTTGTTATATGGGGCAGGCAGCAGACCCACCTCCACCCTGTTGGGTGATAGGATAAACTGAGCCTAACAAGCCCGGGTCCCCGTGTTTCTCTGAAGCCCAACATCGTTAGTGAGCTACTGAAATTAATGTACTTTTTGCATTTCAGCTGTTGTTTGGTGGTCGCCCTGGTTACCTTTGTGTGTTGCTTCACACATCCCTCCAGAAAACAAACAACCTGCCCACCATCACAAACCAAACCTACCAATCATAAAAAAAATCCCCAAAAATGTTATAATTAATTTTGTTTTACTGCAGTTAATAGAACCAACACTGATTACTCAAAATACTGCATTTACATGATGCAGAAAGGAATGTCATTCTTCTGTAATATTGTGGGACTCATCAGAGTCATGCGGTTTTTTTACTGTTCCGCTGTGTCTGAGGTCCCACACATATGCAGACAAATACAAAGAGATTCAAACCAGGAATTTTAGCACAACTACAAAACACATTGGAATATGCACACTGTTAAAAGAATAACTTAGCATGCCTGTCTTGTGATGATCTGATTGCTGCTTCTCCACAGTTAAGTCAATTCATCAGCATTAGTACCTAGTGTGAGATTGACAGCTTCAAGATCTATGTGCAAACTCTGAAATTATTGCTTCTACTAACAGGGATTGGTGCTTTTGGCCTTTTCTCCCAACAAAGGCTTCTAGGCTGCTTTCAGAAGAAGCCATCGAGTCTAGAGGGCAACATGTTGATTTCATGTAATTGTGAGATGTTACGTCTTTGAAAAGAAAATTATTTTAGATTCACAATTGGTAGGTATGGATTTGTTCTTTTTCACACACAGCTCCAAAGAAAGATGTGGGTAGACTTTCTAGTTGTGGATATGTATTCAAAATTTGAGTAATGTGCATACATACTGTGAACATGTACACATAATTTTTAGCAAAGAGTGTTTCTAAACCAGGATAAAAATAGAAAGAAAAAAATACTAAAAGAAAAGGGGACTTTCTCCTTAGTTAGGATTTCCCAATTAAAATTACAATTTTATGATAAGAGATTATGCCTACTCCTCAGACGTGATGCCAGAAAGAATATTTCCATGTCAGTGGACTTCAAGACTAATTTGCTGTGATTATCAGGGAATTACTTTGTCAGCCTTCCTGTTCACTTTTGCAAGGACAGACCTGTTAATTCCAACTCATTTACTTTATGTGGAATGAAAGGTAAATTCAACAGAAGTGGTCATAAGCCTCAAGCTTTAACTAATAACAGTTGATCTTAATTCTACATACTGTACTCATAGGATAAAACATCAAATTGTGCTTTAAAAATGACAGGATGCTTAATTCATCAAACAAGGGCATTATTGCACTGCAGCAAAGGGAATGCTCATAGCCACATGAACACAAAGTTTTTCAGCCAAGAGATACAGCAGAAACATTAAATCTGAAGGTTGTCTTAGCAAAGTATCTTCTACAGACATCAACAGAGTAAGACAGAGTACTCCCTTAGAATTTTGAAGGCAGCAGTACACAGGAAGGACAACCAAGTACATGATGTGTTTCAGATTAAAAACAGAGGTTATGAAACAGAAAACATTTAACAGCACAGATTTTAATTCCAGCTGTGTTTTAAAATTGCACGTGACATAGGAGAAATTCAAGCAAAATGCAGATGAATTATTTTTTAAGTTGTCAGCTCATTTTATGTTGACCGTAGTTATTCATCTAAGTAGTCCTTTTCTTTAACATGGTAACACTGTGCCATATTGATATTCTGCATCATCTGATCATCACTTTCCTATATTTTATAATTTTTTTTAAATCTAATTTTTCTTTTAAGATGAATTTATAACTGTTGAATTTATAACTGATGAATTTATAACTGTTATAATACTATGCAGATGTTAGAGAATATTGTTTTATATATTTATATATTATTCATATAATCTGGAATTTTTATTTTTAACTTGATTTAAAACTTCAGTGGTCAGTTTTTTTCTTCAAATACTGAGACAGATTTGGAGAAAAGGGAGAAATGTATTCAGTTTAGTGTTTAGTTTTTGAAAGTGGTTGCTATCTGTGGTATATTTACCCCTTACTAAAATGGATAAAAAGAGATCCATGTTTTATAATTGCAATAGTGATTACTTGAATTGACAAATTAATCCCATATTTGAGCTTTAACGCACAAATCATGGAAGCTCTTATTCTGAAAGTTTAAATTTTATACAGATTAAATATAAACTTGGAATTTAAAATAAGATTAAATATTGGTTACATGTCATATTTTTGCTTTTATCATCAGCCTTCAAAAATATGTGTACACTCGTGAACAGAATAATTTTTTTTCAGAAATCTAATTTGCAGCAGAATTAATTAATCTGTATTCTTTTTAGCTGAGGGTTAATCTCCCTGCAGTTTGTGTTATCAAGGAACAAGTTTCAGTAAACAAATCCTATCATCATTGTGTAGGTTTAGAGGTTTATTTTTATTTATTTTTTAAGCAGAATAAAAATTACTCTATCTCTGCAGTGATTTTATTTTGTTTTCTTCCAAGTTGTCATCATAGGATGGTGGATTGGGAGGGACAATTGAAAGTCATCAAAACCAACCTACCTTCCATGACTAGAGATGTCTTCAACTAGATCAGATTGCTCAGATCCAACCTGACCTGGTTGCCCGTCCAACCTGACCTGGAATATCTCCAGGGATGGGGCATATCTTACCTCTCTGGCCAACTTTTTTCCAGTATTTAACCACACTCATTATCAAAAATGTGTTCCTTTGTCCTGGTTTCAGCTGGGATAGGGTTAATTTTCTTCTTTGTAGCTGGTAGAGTACTCTGTTTTGAAAACAAGCTTATGGTTTAGTTGCTGCTGAGCAGTGCTTATTCTAAACCAAGGACTTTCCACTTTCCCCTGCTCTGCCAGTGAGCAGGGGCACAAGACACTGTGAGGGAACAGTTCCAGGACAGCTGACACAACCTGGTCAAAAGGATATTCCATAGCATAGAACATGTTCAGGATATAAACTGGTGAAGTTGTCCCGGAGGGGCTAATTGCTGCACAGTGATGGGCATTGGTATTGTCATCAGTGGGTGATGAGCAACTGTATTGTCCATTGCTTGTTTTTCTTGGGTTTTATTCCTCTTTCTCTCTGTTTTTCATTAATTTTATTCTTATTCTTCTTATTTAATTGTTAAGCTGTTCTTATCTCAGCCCACAAGTTCTACTTTTTTGTGATTCTTCTTCCTACCCCACTGGAGGGAAAATGGGGAATTGAGGTGTGAACAAGTGGCTATCTCTGTGGTACTGAGGTGCCAGCTGGGGTGAAACCACTGTATCCTTACATGTAGCCTAATATGTGATGCACATGGAGGGGAAAAACAAATAGAAATCTTCATTCTGAAGGAGGTGGTGCTGAGTCATACTAACAAAAAAGCTGGCCAAAGATTTTTTGTATATTTCAGTTGTTATGCTAGGTGTAAGTTGAGAGAAAATGTAGCAAGAAATTCAGACAGATCATGACAATAGTTTTTGTTTCTGGTGTCGTCCAGTCAAGCTTCAAGCACATCCAATGATGGATATTTCACAGCATAATCCTGTACATAATCACTTAATTCTCCAATCATTTGGTTCCTCTCACTGTGATTTTTTTTTTTTTTTAATATTCAATTGAAATTGCTGCAAATTCCATCCTCCTTTTTTTTTTAAATTTGCATCTTCCAGTGCAATCTGACTCTATTTTCTCCATATTCTCTGTGTAATTGTAGCACCCCACCCTTAAGGAGAAGGAAGTAGCCAAAATTCATAGATTCTTGTGCTCAAAAGGAGCAACAAAAGTCAAAGGGACTGCAAAAGCTTGCCCCCCTTATATTCTAGGCTTCTACAGTAGTGGAAGGCTGCAATGAAATCTGTTGCTGATCTTTAGTTTTTAAGACTAGATAAACCAAAGTCTTGAAGTCCCTCCTTTGGCATCACATGCTTCAGTCCCCTAATCATCTTGGTGCCTCTTCTAAGAAAAAACAATAAATGACTGTCTGTCTTGTACTAAGGAACTGGAAATCAGACATATACACCCTCCTATGACATGATGAAGTAGTAGAGAACGATCACTTCTCTCAACCTGCTGTTGATGTTTTTAGTGTGCAGATGGATATGCGGCTGGCATTCCTTACCACGAGCATATACTGCTGCTCTGGCTCAGCTTGTCCAGCAAGACCCACCCTCTAGATCCTTTACTGCAGATTTAAGTGAATATATCTTAAAAATAAAATGGAAGAAATTAAGTACTCTCTTTTAAGTAGAAGAGGAATTTTATTGCTGAAAGCAACTGCTAGTGTAACTGCATGAGGACAGGAAATTTCTATACTGCTGAACACAGGACTTGCATGACCTTATCTGCAATGATAGATGATCGACTCTTTAATAATCCATAAATGTAACTGAAGTAGTAAAAATTGCAGAAAAGATAGAAGTATGGACAAAGGAGTACAAAACATCTTAACAGCAGGAGAAATAAGAGACCTGTAAAACACAGAGAAAAGGATGTTGCTACTTGCAAATGCTTGAATTGCAGAGCTTGTCAGGGCATCTTTATGTAACTGTGTGCTATATTAATTATCTTTTACCATTAGGTGGTAGTATAATAGCAGATATACTAAAAAATAATTTAAATAAATGCATTTACTTTATATATATGTGTTATATAAAATATAAACTATGTTGCTAGTGTTCTTCCTTTCAGAAGTTGATATTGATATTGCAATGCTGGTAGTAATACCACCTATTGTACCTATATTGGTACATCACTACAATCTTAAAATATATTATATTGAAAATATATTTTAGAAATCGGTAGATGACAGAGCTTCCATAATTCCAAAGTGGTCTATACAGGTATCTTATAATGCCCTGGGCATAAGTGTGTGTGCACTGGTTGTACAGTGAGCAGCATTAGGATATGCAAATCATGAAGACCAGAAGAAAGTACTGGAGTAGAAAAGCCGCAGCAGGAGGTGAATGAGCACATTTTCAATAAATATTCTCATATCATAGGAAAGTATCTAAACTACTGGTTATAAATCCCTGGCTTATATCTTACCTCTACTACCTTGTGGTGTTTATATCAATCCTTGTGGAAGACACAGCCCACTAATATTTTCTTTAGAGTGTTAAATTACATGAAGTCTGAATAGAGTGTTTCCAGTTGTGCTTTGGCCTCAGGAGCTAGTAAAAATACTCTTTCTTTATTACTGCATGAAAATAATATAATGACATTGAATTTGTCTTAGTCTAATATTATATTTAACATTCATCTACAATAGAACCAGATATTATACTGGAATAATAAATTTTTTCCCTTCAGATTTAACCTTTTGTGCTACTTTTGACTTCAGATTAGATATAATCTTTTCATATAGTATTTTTTGCAAGCTCCCCACTCTGTCCTGTGTCTGTAAAATTTTGTAGATTTGAAGTGAGGAGAAGAGTTGTTTATTTTTTTAATCTCTCGTTTATTGTGTAAGAAGGTGCATTTAAAATGTTAATTTTGCTGCTCAGTTTTATTATCATCTGGTTATTTATCATCTCAGGTCTGTGAACAAGTCATCTATTTTTACCTTCAGAAGCACTTTTCCTGATTTGTTATAATGTAGGTTTTAATCTGTTCACATGCTTTTTATACGATTCCAGGCTTCCCAGTGGGCTCTTATACCTGACTAGAATTAGTGGATGTTCTGAAACATACCAGTGCAGTTTTGACTTGATTATTGGCACTTAGGTGGTGAATCATCCTCTCTAGAAATGTATGTATCTTGTCTGATTTTATGAAGCAGACCTTGTTTGGTTTGCCCTGTTTTTCTAATACACACACACACCCTCACTCTCACTCCCTAAGCAGTTTGCTCATTTGTTTGCTTTATCAATTCAATTTCTTGTGAAGTAAAGGAGCATATCCTATACACATTCTCATTCTTTTGAAGGTTTTGGGAGTCCTTACATGATTCAAAATATTGTTTTCTGATCCGCAGTTTGAATCAAAGATGTGAATCTGAAATGATTATTTCTGTGCTGTAATGAAGATGAATCTATGTCTTAAGGTATTTCTGTGGAGGGAAAATCAGCTGCATCATGTTCACTGTGTATTGTGAAATATGCAGAAGAGTTAGGCTTTCTGCATCCATAAGAGAAGACTCAGGGAACAGCAAGCTTCTCAGGAATATACTAGCCTTATATATTATATCCATAATGTACAGCCTCACAGAAAATGCTCAATAAAAGTAGAACTACCAGACTGAGTTCAGAATTCTAGATGGAATTTACAATATTTTTGTCATGTGGCATGTTTGAAAAGAATAAACAAATTAAGAAAAGCAGAGCAGTTGTTATAATTAGAGGTGCACCCCTAAATATTTTTCTGATTAAATAAAAAATGAATGTAATGGAAATTAAGTTATCAAAGAATTTCTCAAAAACTATTGCAAGTGTAATTCTTGTTAGACTGCCAGGGAAATTTTGCTTGATAACATACAGAAATAGACTGACAAAGATGGAAATGCATGAAAAAGAATGACACAGCCAAGGCATGACAAGGTCATGTTGTGTAGCATATTTATTTTATGCATGAGTTTAAATAGTTACATCAGCATAATTTTACAGCTCTCCATGCTAATATGTGTTATTTGACTTCCCTGAGATGTTTTGTTAGGGTTTTTTTGTCTTCTTGTGATATGATTGCCCATTATCTATCTATACTGCTGCTAATCTAAGTATTTTGATTATAGCTTAAGTTTTGAACTGGAATGATGCAGTCTTTATTAGAAGTTGAAATTGGTTGGCTTTGAAATCAAGGAGTTATGCTATTTCAGGATATATTCAGATATAACACATGCACACACTTTCAATTTCTGTTCCATATGAGCTGATGTACCGCCAGAATTTGACATGGTTGATCTGGTATATCTTGTCAGCTTGTCTTATTTCATTTAGTGTGTTTCCCACCTTGAAAATCTTGAACTAGTTACAGTTCCTCAAACACTTCCAACATGAGTATCTGGTATTGTTTTGTTAACACTCTTTGAAAGTATTGCAGCTTCCTGATTTACACTGTTGTTCTTCATGCTTTCTCAAAAGTATAGCCATGCTTTGTAAAATCTACAAAAAATATGCAAACAATTTTTTGTTAGCAAAGTTTGCTGAATACCTGTGTTTTTCTACAGAATGTTCAAAAAACATTCTCCCACCCCACCCCTAATCTCAATTTATATACTCAAAACTTGGAAGTATCTGTATGAAAACATTTTACAAGGTGTTAAATATTTCTCTTCTTCAGACTCTATAAGTATTGCCTCTCAGCATAAGTTCCACCAATATACTTCAAAAGATAATTTTCTTCAGGCCACATCAGAATTAAATCTGACTTGTTTACCCACATAATAAACTTTCATATACATATTGTTATTTAATTGATCTGACCTTTTAATTCTTCATTAATAAATTTACCTATGTAACTATCAGTTACGTATTTTCTATGTTGCTTTGCAATGTTTGCCCTGCCTCACATAGTAAAGTTAAATTGTTTTCATGCAACGAGAATGGACTTTTCCCTCTTGGAATTTCATTGTATCATTTGGAAGATGGTAATAGTTGGAAGACTTAGAAATTAATATTTTTCTTCCTACAGGCTAGTTTAATGTTTAGTGTTATTGGTAGAATGTGTGCAACAAACCTCTTACTCTCAGATTTCTTCCTGTTTTGTGGCTTTTCAATTTGTCTTTCAGGGTAAAAAAAAAAATCATGATTTATATAGTCTTTTTAAAAATCTATTATCATGTTTAAGCTAGTCAAAATGTGGGGGAGTTTCCTTCCTCAGACAAAAATGAACTCAGAAGATTATGGAGTACCCTTCCTTGGAGAAATTCAAAAGCCATATGGATGTGTTCCTGGGAAATCAGCTGTAGCTGACCCTGCTTGAACAGGGGTTTATGAGAAGAAGAACTCCCAAGGTCCTTCCAACTTTAGCCAATCTCCGATTCTGTAATTTTTGCAGTTTTTTGATCACTGTTAGGTGACAGATTATCAAGCAGTTTTATCATACCCTCAATCTCTCTTACTGAGTGGTGAAAGAGTCTGATTATTTTCAGTTTCATATTTAGTTCATATTGATATATGTGTGTTGTGATACTTTGTATAATTTTATGTAAAGAGATCATCTGAGAAGGAGAGAACACATTCCTAAATCCAAAATGATGAAAATCTAGATATGTGAAATGCAGCTAGTATGTTTTTGACAACACTCTTGGTAAAAGTTTTGATTGTGATCTGACGCTAAATATCTTTGGAAACAACTGATCACTCTTAGGGTATAGCACAGTATATAATCACCAACCTGGCTGTACCAGCTGGGTCAGTCCCCAGCCATAGATCCTTCAGCCCTATATTTTGTCACGTGGCAAGCAGAGGGATCACTCACACAGAGGAACAGACTACTAAACACTTCTGCCTCTGATTCCTTTTCACTAATTTAAATACATGCATTTGGCATATCTTTAATGGTCTTCAGTTTAACTCCTAGGCACCTATTTAAATCTTCCAGTTCACTTAAGGTGCTCTGTGACTTCTGTTTGTTAGTTTGCTTTTCCTTTTTTCCCCCCAACATTGTGAATGGGAGTCCAATATGTTATCTCCTTTTGTCCAGTATGTATATCTACCTTTCAGGAACTAGTACACATCTCAGACAAGGTGATGCTGAGTACCTTGCATAGATGTGATGCTTGGGAAAATGATTGCTAAAGGGAACCTCATCTACTTAGATGAAAAGCAACTCCTGTATTTAGAGGAAAGCAGTGTGTTCTAGGAGTTGATTTTTTTCTTTTTTTTTTTAATTTTATTTTAAGGGGAGTATGGTGGTGTCCCTGCCCATGTCCTAGAAAAAAAAAAAAAAAAAACAACAAAAAAAACCAAAACTAATACACGGTTTAGTTTATAAGTATTTTTTAATGTATTAATACTTATGTGGCACAGATTGCAACACTTGTCTTCATTCTCTGTTTATTCATCATGGTGACCATTCATGTTTAAGGGATATGCATTCAGAAAACTGGGAGACAGATTAGATTTTACATAGAATCAGAGACTATTAATTTCTCCTGATAATCTTGGTCATTAGGGAAAATTGTGTTAAAATGAAACATTTCTTTGGTTTCAGGTAAACTTAACTGAAGTCATATTTCAATTGCTTCTGGTTAGAAAGCATACAACCCTCTTGTTAAGTACAAGACCCTATATAATTTTCAGTTCAGTTTTTTAGAAGTGTTACAGGTAGTGTATGGTGTACTGTTTCTAAATTGATATCTAAAATATTTTTCTGTGACTTGTATTCAAAACTGAAATTTAAATTCTGGACAAGAACAAATATATGTTATCTTTCACGCTCCCCAACATTTTAAATTCTATTGTTGTGTGTGGTACTGTTAAGAAAGACAGTAAAACTGCAACCATTTAATATTAAAGTAGAAAGGGAATAGAAATAGAAAAAATAAAACATCCAAGAGACAAGAAACTGTCCTGAAAATAGCCACTATATTATGACAAAATAGATCATACATAGTGCATTATTATTGTCCATTATTAATTGTTCAAATTTCCAATGCTTTCTTGCAGATGAAGCAATTCATTACACAAAACCCATGAATTTATGTCTTACTTCACAAAAACTTCACCCCAATTTTACCTCACTAAGTTTCCACTGGCCTTTGTGGAATTATTCTCAGTGTACATAAATGTAAATGAGGATACAGTCAGGCCTTGGGACTGTCTTGGTCTTGTACAGTGGAGCTATCTGCAAACTCGGGAATGCAAGGAGAATAATAATTGTCTATTGTAGCTGCAGCTCTTTAGTATCTCAGGTTTAAACAGGAAAAGATCAAAGAGTCATAGCACTATATCCTGATAGACCTGAAGGCACAGCAGTTATTACAATCTATCAGTGTGATCCCAGCTCACACTCTTCTTGCAGGCTAAACAGTGAAAGGTTTGACAGATTCTCCTGTCCAGTCCAGAGAAGAATTTTGCACGAAAGACAATGAATATAAGAAAAAAAAAAACCCTATTACATAATTTATTTGCTGAAAAAGGCTGCACATGAAGACTTTTTACTGTATTCTTTGTGTAACACTTAACACAGTGGGATTCTAATTCTGCCTGGAAGCAAAATACTAGTGTTAGTATTGCATATTATAAGGCGATGGAACTGGTTCTGTATACTATTCACACTATATGTGAGTTTATATCCATAATCTTAAGGATGTTTTTTCCCCCATTTCCTTTAATGCAGATGCTTGATGTGATTATTATTATTATTTTTATTAAACTTCTTCTCCCTTTTCTTTTGCTATGATTCACATCAGGACAATGCTAGTAATTAAAAGATGAGAAACAATCTTTGCCTGGACAGTGTGTAGAGACTCTTGATGATGCAGAACCTGCTTTTTATAAACATAATCCTTGTTTTAGAAGCTCCTTTGCTCATAACAAAGTGAAAATAAATAGAAACAATTTCCATCTCCATTCATGATCCACTCTTCACTGGTTTATCCTTTTTATTTTCTGGATCTGCTTTCTAAAAATGCCACACAGTCCAGACAAAGTGAAACAATTTATTTATTCATTTATCTCCTCTGACTGAATTCCTACCACCCAATTTCTGTTTTAAATTTTTAATGTCTTTGTGTCACTTTGAGCATGCAACACAAATAAAAAGAAATATATTTCTTAATGGACTGATAAATTCAGAATATCAACAGCTGTTGCTCATCTTTTTGGTATACATTTCAAGCTCTTATCTCTGGGTCATAGGAGTCAACAAAATGAGGTTAAGTCAGAGCCTGCATACTTATGAGGTTTAGAGAGTATATTTGTGTGACTCTGAAGGGAGATAAATGTGCTATTATGAGAAATGGATGCAAGAATCTGCGTTAGTTGCAGATGTTTATGAGCTAACAGAAAAGAAAAAGCTTGAAAATACACTGACAATCTTTATTTGCAGGAGACTTTATGAAGTTCTATTCAGTACTGCATATGGTATAAAATGTTTCTGTATATTATTAATAATAAAATTCTGGATGCCCAATCTAGAAACTGCTTTTTTTTTTATTGGGCTACTTCCTCATTTGTATCAATTGCCAATTGGTAGTTGTATATTTTTCATTGGAGGATGTAGGCTTTTTGAAATCAATATATTTAATAGAAAAATCAGCAGAAGAGTATCTTGTGGGAACATGAAGTGAGTGTGTGTGTATGATTTTATATATGTATAATAGTTGTATGTACATGTAAATATTTGGCAGTAAAAAAAGATTTCTGACATGATGAATCTGTCACCTGGAGCTTTCTACAAAGAAATTGGGATGTCATAAAGGCTTGAAATATAATCATTTTCAGTTGTATTCTTTTTAAACACTAAAATGGCTGCGTTCTAATCTAGAGTTTTTTAATTGTACAAATTTTTGACTGTTTTTTGGTGAGTCAACATGCTACACAGGAATCAAAGTTAATGATATGAACTGTGGTGAAACTTTGGAAGACTATAGTCTTCAACATTAAGGGGAAAGAATCTACCTAGTGTTCAAGCATGTAATTCCTAGTGTCCATTGGAAGAGGTGTGTTTTCTGTAGGAAGGATGAAATCAAAATAAGGCATTAGTATCAGAAGTAGAGATTTTGAAACACAAACTTGGAGAGTAACTAAGGTGACAATATTTTGTGTAAAGTAAATTTAAATATAGTAAGATACCCTGCCTTTGGTAAAGAAATTGTTTTTTGTTAGATGGTTGACCATCTATTATAAAATAAAATTTTATGTGATAAAACATTATACTAGTAAAAACCCCAAAAATACCATTTTAAAGATACACTAATAAAAACAAAATAAAACAAACCCCCCAAAAAACCAGCACTGAATAAGTTTCATTAAAATCAAGAAATATCTCCATAGCTGAGACTTCTGCCTTGAGTGTATGTTCTCTGTTTATTTTAGCATCCTTCAAATGAAAAACTCTCTCTGTAATCAATCACTTAAATGTACAGAGAAAGTAATTTCCTCAGATTATGAGAGCTACAGTTTATAGTTACAGAAAGACTGCTAAATAACAGTTCACATCCTCTGGCACTGTTCTGTGGGGACAGTAAGTCACCAGCAGATTTCATTGACACCTCAGTGAGAAACATTGCACTGGCTATGAAGTTTCCCAGATTTCTGTGGGGATTCTTTACAGTAAGTGTAGACTTTTTATTGACAGTCACATCAAATGCATAATGGAAGTGTAAGCCTGCAGAGGAAACAAATGACATAGTTCTTGAAACTCAGTGTTACCTAGTCTGGATAAGAAATAAGTACTGGAATTAAGATCTTACTAAAAAAATAAAATTTTATGGTCCTTTTGTATGTTTACAACTAGTATAATTTCTGCAGCTGCTGGTTACTGTCAGATGGGGTTTCCCCCCCAGCTTTTCCTGAAAACATACCTTTTTTTTTAATTTGTTTTTTTAATCTGGCTAGATTTGGGGGTGGGGGGGGAGGAATCAAACCAAAACTAAAAAAAGGAGTGTTGTTCACAGAAGTCCATTGTGTGAATTCAGGGTACAAAGGTGTACCCCTCAGGTGGAAGGGATGTGCTGCACAGGAGAGGCAGCATTTGTTGACAAGTTGAGGTAACACGTACTGGCTGCTATGTAACGACATGCTAGATGAACAGATTTCCTATTTCCTTTGCCTCCTCCTTCCTTCACCATCCTCTTTTCCCCTGGAGACAATCACTGGGTGAACAAACATGGTGCAAGGTGCTGTTGTTCCTGCTGTGTACGTGGTTCACCCCCTGCCACGAAGTCTATTAACTCCTGATCATGAGGAGCGCGAGTGGAAGCTGGTGGGTGACGGTACCCGGACCTGACCCATCTGTTAGGCAGATGGTTGCACATATGAATTAATTACTGCATTGATAAAGGACTTGCTCTGTAGGTAGGGAGCTGCAGATGACAAGGTGGGGAAAAGGTGAGGGGACAACATCTGCATCAAGACATACCAGTGTTGTTTTAACCTTTGTATTCCTTCCTCCGTAATCCCTCTGGTGCTCCATTTGTATGGTATCTATTTTTTAACATTATGGGATTTTTTTTACTTTTCTGTCTCCTTTTTTTATTTCATTTTAATTTTGTCTTCATGCTCAATAATGAACTTCAGCTTAATGGACTGCTTAAAGCAGAAAAAGCAGTCTCTCCTTGTTTTTACTTTAAATCCTGCCTTTTCATTTGAGGAAGGGAGAGAAGCCTGAATATTGAAACTTGCTGGCACCTTTTACATTTTGTCTTACATTTTAAATATGTAGATATTGTTTATGGAGAAAGGAAGGAAGAAAACTTGGCAGAGGGACTCAGGTCATGCTATAGAGAGTAAATGAAGCATTGTTTTTACTCCATGGGACGATCGTTGGGCTGCTGGATCTGCAGCTTAGTGGAACATTGCAAAACAGACACAGTAGGGGGTAAGAAACGAAGCTTTATACAACTCTAAATGATTTACAGACATGCAAAACTGTAGATGCTCTGCCCATTAATGAGATGTTTGCTATTTAAAATTCCTTCCTTTCATGAAGTTATGCCTTTGTGCACAGACATCCATGTTTTGTCCTCTTATTTAAAATTTGTCAGCTGAACTAAATCAAGAAACTCATATTTATAGTTCCCATGAAGATTCTAAAGCATAATTATTATAAACCAAAATATGAAGAATGCAGTTTTTATGTAGGTTGTTTTTTGGCAACATTTTTTCATAAAATTTATTTTCCATTGATTAATTTGTAAAATGTTCCAGACATTGGGGTTAGTCCTTTATTTTTGTGCTGCCTAATTGGAAAAATTCATCAGTTATCATAATCTGGCTTGCCAGATAACAGAATATTGTCAAAATACAAAAATTAGATATTATGATAAATAGACTTGCTAAGTAGACAGTGATGATTATTTGGTAACAACTTCTCTTTGCCTATGCCATGCTGTTCAGTGGTAATATAGCAGTATTTATTTTTTCTCCTAGTATATAAATGCTGGCTACTGGACAGAATAAAACACAACATTTATACACAAAGGAGATGAATGTGTCCAGAAAATGTTACATCTCATGTCTGAAAAGCAGAGTGTTGTGAGTAGAGGGACTGTGTTGTATGTTTATTTAAAAGGGAAAATTATTATTGCTCCCACTGATGATGGCATTACAGACTGATTTCCACTATGGCAGCATGGAAATTTTTTATTGCAGGTCAATTGTGATCCTCCTTCAAGTAAGCATGACTTACTGGTCAATCAACCTCTGTGCATGTCAGATTGTGCAAGAAAGAAGCTGCTAGCTCCAGGCTTGCTGCATGTGTAACTTATGAGAATATTTTTTTAATGCAGAATTTTGCTTTTCTTGTTCCCCTGTTCTGCACTCTGCAAATCCATTCCCAGCCAGGCACTTCTGGATTTTTGTTTGTTTGTTTTTTAATTTAAAGAGGGAATTTGCAAATGGTAAATTGGTTATCTATATCTATATCATCTATATCTATATCTATCTATATCTATATCTATATCTATATCTATATCTATATCTATATCTATATCTACATCTACATCTATATCTATCTATATCTATATCTATCTATATCTATATATCTATCTATATCTATATCTATATCTATCTATATCTATATCTATATCTATATCTATATCTATATCTATATCATCTATCATCTATCTATCTATATGTTTATAAAGTACCATTGGAAAAGTGAAGAGTTTTATATATGTAGTGTTCAATGATCCAATGTAAAATCTGAAATTCTATAGGCTTACAAAAGTAACAAAGATGTTGTGGTTCTATGGAAGACAAAGGCCGTTTTATTTATATTTATTTTACAGTTTCCTGGTAAATTAACCATGACACAGTCAAAGCTTTTCTTCTAATTACCAAAAAAAGGAGCTGAAGTTTTGTCAAAGGTCCAGTATGCTTCTTTGGTTCTAGATGTGCTTCAGCATGTGTTTGTCTGGCAGGGTGAGTCTGTTACAGGGTGATTGATCTATCACACTAAAAATCAGCCAGCAACATAATATTTGAACTGTTTCATTAAAGCGATATTTTTCTAAGTATTTAGACATGCATCTGATGATTAATACTTTTCAAATTAGTTTGGGAAATTTCATCCTATTCAGTGATCTTAAATGATGAAACACCTCCAGCTTAAATTAGGTATCACTGTAGGATGTGCTGCTCTATTAACAGAAGGAAATTTTTAGTGGTTTGGATTGATCTTTTCAAGGACATCATGCACCTAGAAATACTCACAGAAATGTACATAGTATAAATGTGACAGCTATTGTAAGGGAATAGATTTTTACCCAAGAAAGTAAGATATAAATGGACATATTAGTTAAAGATGTTAATACAGAAGCTATATTTCATTTGTTCTTAGCCATAGTGATGTTGACATTTTAATATAGTTTAAGTATTGCCAGTAAAAATGAAAAGCACTGCAAAATATGCAAAACCATTTCAGATCTGTATGTCTTGAAATTGGAATTTCTCTAAGTGCTACTTTAATACACCGAAAAACCTCAAATCAATAATCCTAAATTAAGTTCCCATTATTGCAAGGTCAAAATGAAAGAAATAGAAGCTTCAACAAAGGGAATTATGCAGTGTTTATTGAGCTTGTATTAAGTGCTATAGATGTGTTCAATCTCACATTTTGTCTGTGAGAAAAACGTAGTTCTATTGAAGTGAGTGGAAAAACCTTTCTTCTCTGTGTTTGTTTTTAAAGATACGGTCTGTGTGGATGGTAAATGGGTTTGACAGAAGCAAAGTAATTGAAAGCCTGTTCACAATTCAAAGTAGAATTGTTTTACACCCTTATGAGGAGAAAATATCCCTTCATTTTCTTTATAGAAGGGCATTAAGAAGCTTTAGTATTAATCTATTTGGAGCAAGTTATCCATTCATATAGTCCATTCAGACTGTAAACATCCATCTGTAAGAAGACTGTCAGTCTCACTGAAATATATTTCATGGCATTAAGTAGGTGGGAGAGAGTTTTGTTTCTTTACAAGCAGGATGATATATTGATTATCTGAAACAAAATTTGCATAGAGGTGAAGGAAAATCGTTATTACTTGGTGTGGTAAGAGACAGGCAGTATGGAAAAAGCTATTACACAGTATTAGTTGACAATCATTGATTAGTTATAAAGCTGGTCACATCCATGATGATATCACTCTATAATTACTTTAGTAGACAGAGAAAATAACCCAGACATTCCAGGAATATACAGGCAAATCTTAGTACTTCATACACTGCAGCTGATGGACTACTAATCAGTTTATTATAAATTACAGGATATTATAGATGTTATGTGGCAATTAATTTTGGCAGCTGGCGAAATACCTAGTTCATTCAAGGTCAAAATTAATCCATGTTTCAGTCTATATTCTTTTCCCTTAATTTAGCCTTAAAATTCTTTGAGGTTTTTGAATATTTTCAGTGTTCATTGAGGGTTGTAGAATGATGTTTTAGTTTCACATCTGTGGAGTTATGCTTACAGTTATGCTTATCTCTATGCCTACAAATACAGCTAATTCATTACTGGATCTGATGCTGAGTCTGCATTCCAGATTTTATCCTCAAGCACACAGATGCTTCTGTTCTTGGAGGCCAAGCCTAAACTTATTGGAGGATTGATTTACAGGGTTAATTAAGGTAAAAATGAGAAATACTTTATTAATTGTCTTATTACAAATAGAAATAATGCAACAAGAGGAGCATAAAAATTTCTAGATGATTGCAACTATGACCTAAAAATGTTTTCAAAGCCCTTTTAGGTAGATGAGATAGTGCAAAGTACACTTGTTCACAATAAAACATTATTGTCACAGTTGTAGGATGTGTCTTCCTGTGGCTAGAATTTTTAATATTCTGTTGAATACAGTAATGTTTGTATGCGATAATTAATATATTTAATTCTGAATCACAATGACCTGAACATGGTTTCAAAATGTCAAGTTGTGGAAAGATACCTGATTGAAGACAGCTCTTTATATAGTGATTGGAAAGTCAAGGAAAATATATCTAAACAAGAAGTAAAATACTTTTCTTATGCAGAAGGTCAATCGACGATTGTGTTTGTTTGGAGACTTACTAAAATCTCTGCCACTTGATGTTTAACTCCTGATTCAGGCATTTTTATTTACAAGAGTAGAAATGCTTTCTTCAGAATTATTTCTCAAATGAAACACCTTTAAGGGTTAAAATTATTATTGCATTAATCTAGCACTATTTTTTGTGGGGCTTGGTAGGGTGTGTTTATTTGTTTGTTTAGTAATTTCAGAAAACAAAGCACAAGTTAATCAGAGAATAAAAGTGTCAAGGAAAATCTAAAAGCCTTTTTTTTTTTTTTTCCTGGGGCTAAGAACACTGTAGAATATTTTTTTTTGTCTCTCACTCTTTATTCCTTTTCCTATGAAAATATTTCCTGTATATATGAGTGCATATTGAGAGAAAGAGAGACAGGTGTAAACTTCTATCTCTCCTCTCAACTCCTGCTCTCATACATTTCTTCTTGATGTTGTTCCATTTGAAATAACTCTTGGTAGTGTGAAGAAGTAGTTAGTATGTCAGCATGAAAATATGCAAAAAATTTTTTACATGTGTGGGGTCTGGACAAACACAATTTTTGTCCCTAATGAGAGACTCATTATAAGCCACCTGCCAAGAATAAATGCTATTTTTTACTGGTTTTCTATTACTAAAGAAATACCATCCTAAGTTCATTCTCAGTTTGATTGTCATGGGAATGATTTCTCTTTGATCATGGTTGATTGGGGAAGATATTTCAGACACTGACATCCCTTTAAAATTCCTGATTTAGAAGTCATAATAGTAGACCCTCATCTACACAATATCAAGCATAATGAGAGATCGTGATAGGAACAGTGGACTGAGCTCTATTCCAGATTGTGACTCCACTCCTGGGAGTAAGTCTGACACTATCTCTCTTTAATTAAATGAGAAGCATGCCTTTTCTTTGAATTTATGTTTAAAGTTCTGTAACTCAAGCATCAAAAGAAGTAAACCTTTGTTGCTAAACAAATTAAAAATTTGCTGGTACATAGAAATATTTCTATGGTCTTTCTCTCATGAGAGTATACAGGCTTAGACATAGTAGATGGTATGGAATAATTATTTTGAGAAACATAACAAACAACTTGTAGCTGATAAAAGCACACATTTTTGGTGAATTCTAGTTATAACTGGAATTAAAATACAATTAATTTCATTTTCTCTTGCAGCAGAATGTTTTTTTCTATTGTTTTTGTGGACAACCTTGAAACATGCAATTTTTTCTAATTTTTTATATCTTGATTAAAAATATATATAATAGAAACCCTCCAATAATGATAAAGTATAGCAGGATCCATCAGCTGGCAGCTAAATTTGGCTGAGGTATTCCTTACAATGATTAGCCATTGAAATATATTTGTTTAATAGAAGTTTTATTTTAATGATCAACAGTAATTTTGGAAAAAACTTTATCTCATCTTTAAATTAGATGTACTGAAATTCTACAATGTTATTGGGTATTAAGAGAGAAATTTTGTTATCATTGATGATACATTGATATTTGTGAAGTACATTTCATCTAGCAAAACTGTAGGTTAAAAATGTATTTAATTATATATTACCCTTTTTGTGTGCGTTTGCTTGGTAAAAGAACTAGAAAGAATAATTTTTATGAACAAATTATGAAGTAGTTTTATGAGTTGCATTACTGTGTAATGCAAAAAAACATTCATCTGGTTTTCAAGGAGTCGGTCGGGGCAGTCTGGGGAGTGTTACTGACTTGTGACTGGTTCTTTATTGTTCTGCTACTGAGGGTAAAAAGTTCTGAACGGGTTATTTTCTGACTCCTTGTGCTCCCATTACTAGAATGGACAAAGAGGCACAATCTCTCTCCTTGTTTCCAAAGAGTTATTTGAATAGCATAGGAGTATGAAATTACAATGAGTTATAGAAGGATTCTTATCCTGTGCCAGGATCTGATTCATTTCAAAAATCTAAAAATTGATTTAGTTAAGATAAAAAATACAAACCAACAATTTCTTTTGAAACCAAATATAAATTTGAAACTTTCTTGAGGTTAAGGAAAACATATTCTTTTAACTCTATCTTTTTCTTCTCTTCCTGACTTGGATTGCAAGAATGAAATGAAAGAGGTGACATACGAAAAAATATTCCAATGTTGTTTTACAAACAAAACCTTTTCATACTGAAATTCAGTGGCATAGAATGGTCCTAATTCAGATGATACTGAAGCATTTCTAAACTGTCTTTTTTTCAGAGACAAAATGATCTTGTGGCCTGGTTAGAGGGAAAATTCTGCCTTCAAACCACTTCAAATTGTTCTAAATATTTGTCATGCATTTAATTGGGAATGACTATGCCTTACTCTCCAGCTCCCCAGCCAGCAGATGAATCTAAAAGGAGTCTCTGTTCCAGTTACTGAACTCACTATTCATTATTGCTCCAAAATTATTAATGATCTATAGTGTCAGCCTGAGTTAGTCTCCTTTTTCTTCCATTCTTATTTTCCATCTAGCGCAAGTTGTATGAGCTTAACTGTTTTAGATATGCTTTTACTGAAGTTGCTGTGAATTTCCTTTTTTCTGCAATCCCTAGTGAACAGAAAGAATGCTCTTCATATCTGTGTGCACCAAATATGTAGGAAGGTCATACAATTTCATGAAATACCCTGGTGCCCCTTCAATTAAAATATGAGGATAGATACAAAGAGATATTCAGGCTAGATTATAGCTCTTTACCTTTTATGTAGCTTGTTGCACAGGAAACTCACTGCTCCTGTAATAGGGAACATGAAGTTTCCCAAAAGGGGATCATTACAATATATTTCCAGTAAAATAAATGGTGCTTGATTTACTCAGGTTAGGGAGACATAAGATTGAGATGCACATCTCTAGTAAGTGTTCAAATGCTTGAATGCCTTCTGCAAGGTCATTGTTCAAGGCAACCACCATTTTTTATCATTTTGAAAATATGGTGAAAGGAGAAGATGTTTTGTTCTCCTATTAATAGCATTTAGAATACTGATGGCACGAGTTGACTTCCTGTTCCAGTCTTTGTGGCTCCAAAATAGTCCTTTAGTCCTTGGGAGCATAACTAGCAGGCTGGTTACAGAGTACACTTATAGGGAATAGTGCAATTTCTTCTGCTGCAACCTTGCTGTATGGCTGAGAATAATTCATGTGATTGAGCACTGGAGCTATATCACATGTCACTGTAGCCCAGAATTCTTTCTGTGAGGGCAAAAAAAAAAATCTTGTGCTTCAAGCTCAATTTCAATATATATTTTAATATTTTTCATAAGAACAAGAATATCTTTGCTCTTAAGCCATAGAGACATACATTTATCCCCATGAGGGCCGGGGGAGGAAAACGATGAATATTTTTTTATGTAATGCAGAACATTCATCAGGTAGGAATATGAGTAAGTGCACAAACAATAAGTTCAGAATAGCTGAAGACTGGAAAATAGGGTTATGTTTTGAGCAGAATATGTAACTGAATGTGGTTTTTCAGTGATATTAATAACCATTGAAAATACTGAATTGTACAGGGAAATGTGCACAGTGCCACCATCACTTTTTTTAGCTGCAGATGTGCTCTGAAAATGCCTTGATTGTGCATTGTTGTTGCTACAGGGAATGTGTGAAATGTATGGATTAAATCTCAGCTAGACTTCCAGCTGTTTATCCTGAGGCCTGTCAGTTTAGGAACAGATGCAGACCTCAAGATCGTGTTGTGCTTGACCACTTGACTACCTACTGACTTCTTAGGCTATCTAAGAGCCAAGTAAGAGGCTTTTTAGAGTTTATGATTTAAAGCTGAGTATAAAAAAATGTAGAGGACTATGAAAGACAACTAGAATTTCTTTGTATGCTTTGTATTTGCTCTTATATTCTGAGAAATATCCTGTCCTGTATTTAGTATCCTGCTTTTCTGTCCAGAGAGTGCATTTATTTATACAAATGATTCAGTACCTTTCTAGATAAGTTTCAGATGGTTTATTGAAAGCTTTAAAGCAGAAAGCATAGAAAATGTCCTAGTAATTGTGCGATAATTTAGTGTGTATATGTACAAATGTTAATAGAGCAGATGGGAGAATTTAAAATGAAAAACAAAATTTTCTGCATGGATACGCAAAACATTGTACCAATTCAAACTTTGTTCCTGTTTTGTTTTTGCTTTTTAACTGCATAAAATGTTATTTTAAACCCTGTGATAATTTGATGAACCCATTCTGTCAGACAATTTAGCCAGAAATAAACAAATTAAGATATTAATACATTTAGTCTGTTAATAATGATGCCTATTTTGAAAGTAGTCATGAAATGTACCAGTTTTCTGAAAACTTAAGAGATCTTTTTAATATTTTTCTGTTGTAAGTTCTCTCAAGGTGTTAATATGCAATAATTATCCTTGTGTCTGGAATATGGGATATTAACCTCTTGCAGGAAAAGTATTTCTCTAGAGGGTTTATTTTTGTATTTTGTTTAACTAGCTTTTTACTCAATTAGTGTAAGAAAAGGAAAGAGATTAATGGAGAATGTGTTGTGTTCTGATAAACAGGAAAATTTCACTTATGAGTAAAAGAAAATGAACACACAAATATGTAATCACTAATATTTTTATTCTTCATGGTGAAAACATCAAGTAAGATAAATTCATAATTTAACCTAATCTAGATATTCTGCATTCTAAATATTTTGTTGGAATGAAATAAAGTTTTAAAAATGTTCTTAGAATAGCACTCATAAATTACTTCTTGCTCCAAAAAGTGCTCTACATGTTGAATTGAAAAGATTTATTTCACAGACTAAGCGATCCAGTTACTGGGATACCAATGCTTCCCAGATCAAAGCTCAGTCAGTGGTAGAGCCAGAAGCTAAAACAGGGTCTCTAGACTTAATCTTTGCTTCCATAACAGGAAGAAAAACAGAGGGCAGTTAATTTTTTAATATAATTAACAGATATCACATCTGTGCTTTCTGTTATTATTCACTGTGCTGAATCCCTATAGTGTAGAAATTTTTAGTACAAGTAATTATTTAAGCTAATATTTTGTAGGCAACCAAATATAATAAAACAGGGCATTATCTCAGCAAGTTTCACTGACACTAGTTTCTTGAAAGAGTCTTATCTTCCCTTTGTTATAGCAACCCAAATTACCTCAACAATTCTAAGGATAGAGAGAAATGAGCAAAAAGTAATGGAAAAAGAAATTATCTTTTTCTTCATTATACAAGGGGCTTTAAATGTACACTAATGACACTTTTTGTGTATGCATCAATATTTCGAAATGCAATGATACTGCAAGCTACCTAATGGATCTATACAAAGAATCACTATTGAGACAATTATTTCTATCTCTTTGATCAAGTGAGATAGGTTTTCAGCAGTTGAAGGTCATACGTGTGTATCAGCATGCTTTATTCTTTATCATGAGATCATACAATAACTCAGATTGAAAGAAACCTCAGGACATCTCTACTCCAGCTTCCTGCTCAAAGCAGATTCAGCTATAAGGTCAGATAAGTTATTTAGGTCTTTATGTCAAAGACCAAGTCTGGTCTTGAAAACTCTCAAGGACAAAGACTGCATAACTTCTCTGTACAGCCTGCCCCCCTGTTTGACTGTCCTTGAGGTCAAGAGGTTTCTGTCGAGGTGGATTCTGTCTTCTTCCAAATTCTGGCCATTATCTCTTACCTTCCCTCCATGTTTGTGAGCTGTCTGACTCTCATGTTTTCATGACCTCCTCATAAGTACTTGGGGGCTGCTGTTAGGCTTCCAAAGTTTCCAGCTTCCTCAGCCTCTCTGCACAGAACAAGTGCCCCAAGCTGGAACTCACTCCAGTTTGCCAGTGTCTCATATAAAGCAGGAAATCCAAAACTGGACCCCTGACTCCAGTCTCACAAGGGCTGAGGAGAGGTGCTAATCACTCCTATGGACCTTCTGGCTGTGCTGTTCTTGGTACAGCCCAAGATGCTCTTGCACTTCACTGCAGCCACGACACACTGCTGACTCACACCCACCTTGCCATCTACAAGTGAGCCCTCTCAGCAGAGCTGCTCCAAAGCTGCTCCACCCCAGCCAGTTATGTCCCAGCCTGTATCAACTCAGGGACTCTTCCTTCTCAGCTCTCACACTTGGCATTTCTTTATTTTGATTTTCATATTGTTCCTGCTGGCCCGCTCCTCCAGTCTGCCTGCATCCCTCTGATTGGCCATCCTGCCCTCAAGCATGTGAATTGGTCCCATGGTTTGATCTACAAACTAGATAACTGTACTCCATTCACCTCCTTCAGGTTACTGAAAAAGTGAGAAAATTATTTGAAGTCAAACCTCTACACTTTGTCAAAAATCCTGTTCTGATTATATTCATTAATCCATTATTACAGTTTTCAAATGGGGAGATGCCAAAATATCTTGTGGATAATGAAAATCACAGTAGATAACAATAGTATTGAGTTTAAAAACCACCATTTAGGCAAGAATGTAAATGAAAAGACTTCAGGTTTCTAGCTGGAAAGTCTAAAAATAATGAATCCACAAAGTGTGCTCTGCAATATTCACTAAACAGGAAGTGAAATTCAAATGCCATGAGTTCTAATAGAAGCTGGCAAGCTGCACAGTTTGAAATGCTCTATTTTTTCATACCTGAATAATGATGTAAAATGCCTTAGGGATGATGATGATGATACTTAACATCTCATCTGAATTATATGATATGCAAAACAAGAAAATATATCCTTAAACCATAAATTATCCTTGTGAATTTTCTCCCATGGTGAAATCAAAATTGCAATCGAAACTTGTGAATGAGAATTTTTTTCCTGAACTACATAAAATTTCAAACCAACAGTGGGAAAACCAAAAGGAATTGTTTAATATAGAGATTGTCTTATCTAGATGTTAATAGATAGAAACAGTGGCTTCTGTAGAGTCTTGAGTGATAGTGCTTCAAATTTCAGATTTTTAAGATCTGCAATATGCCTATAAAAAAAAATCCCAGTGGCTTCAAATCCTCTAAATTTGTCCAGTTTAGATCTTTAATCAGATGATACAATATGGAGCACACTGGTTTTACAGATTTCCCAGAAAGCTAATTCTTTACTAGAAATCTGAATACTGAAGGCTAAGTAATAGTGATTGTGCATGGAATTATGCTGATTAATGATGACAGTAAAGTTCATTATATCGAAAAGTAGATTTAAGTACCATAGGACTTAATCTAAATTAAGTGGTGGTCTAAATTAAATGTGGTTCAAGAAGGATATACTTCACCAAACACTGCAAAATGAAAAATGAATTCCTACCCTGTAAACCAAATGTTCAGTGTTCTCATATCCCCATTCTATAGTCCAGTATTGTGATCAGAATTTTTTAGTTTACTGGATCCCTGTTTTCATAAAGCAAATGTAAATTCAATCTCCTTAGTGAGCAAGGAAGAAGACAAAAATCCAGGGAGGTATAAAAATATTATTTGTTAAAATATTATATATCATTAATATGGCTAATAATATTATAATTGTTATAATATATAATTAATTTTTTTTTTCATTTTTCACACCATTTACAAACAATCTGACAAAATGGCTTATGACATCAGGAAACAGTGCTTGGATCATATGTCTCCTCAAATTGCATGTCTCTCATATATTAATTCATTAAGTCTTTTCTCTCTGGAAAGAAATGTTTCCTTATGGATTTTATGAGATGCCCTTACATTATTGATAAACTACAAGCATGTACATAAGTTGCTTTTAATCATATATGTGGTTTTAGAAATGTTAACCAAACAGGTTTGTTTCTTACACAGAGGCTAGCATTTTTGTCTTTGCTTTCAGTTTTCTGGATTGATTTTACCACTAGCATGAATTAAAAAAAAAAAAACAAAAAAAAAATAAAAAAACTCCAATAAAT
>VZSE01004120.1:0-21459 GCA_013398275.1 Promerops cafer | reverse complement strand
AATGAAACTAAGTTTCATAGGAAAAACTCATCTCTGCAATATGACTTTGTCCTTGGGTTTAAAAGATCATCTGGCTGATGGGGCAGCTTTTCAAACTGTATAAGTACAGGTTGTAGAACATGTTCTGATGAAGAAATAAATATTAATTCTGTAGAAACTTAGATCTCTCTTCTTTTCTGCCTATACTCAAGACTAAAGAACAGAGTAACAGACTTCCTCCTTCACCTGGCAGATCTAAAGTTCACATCTCAGAATTATGTCTGAAGGTGTCAGTGTTCACTAAAGGTGAGCGAGAACACCAGGAATGGTACATGTCTGACTGGGACTCGTTTGCTAGTTATGAAGTGATTGGCAGAGAGAGAGGTATTAAGCACTCAGGCCCAGAGAAACCAGAATGAATGTACAGCCAAGATTACCATCTGTTGAATATGAAATGCTTGGATCAAGACATTATAGATACATTTCCCCAAACAGCAGGGGAAGCAGTCTTTTCTGGAAACACCATCACGCCAGAGTAGGGAAGCATTAAGGTAGAAGCAAAAAGCTGTTCACTAAATTTTGGAGAGCAAATTACTTCATTGATGCAATTGAACTGTATTTAAATTATACTGGATCTGTGAAGGACTTTACAACTTACCTCTAAGTTAATAATTTGGATTTCTGACACGTACTGTACAATCTATTATTATTAATAATAATGATCATCATAATTAGAAGAAGGAGTTGTGGGGATCCCATCCCAAGTGGCCTTTGAGCTACGATATGTGATCTTTTAGCCTGAATAAAGCCAGATATTTTTACTATTTTCAAACCTCTCTTTTCTGACCTAGATGTCCTTTGACAAACATTAAAGCAGTGAAAGTTATTCTACTTCCATACTCAAAGAATTGTTGAAGAAGGTAGAGGGCATATCTAACTTATGAGGGTAATTGTCTGTACAAATACTCTTTTCTACTTTCCTTCTTTAATTGTAAATTGGAATGTAGAAACTAGGACTAGATCTTCATGATCCAAGATTAATCTCATCTGTGCAGCCAGCAGCCCACCAAGTATCAAGAGCATTTAGACTTCCAGAAGAATTAAACTATTTTGTTTCTTTCAGTTCTTCCTGCCCTGCATTTTGATTTTTAGAAAAGAAAAAAAAATTATTCAGGGACCACTGCCTTTACCACTGCTGAAAGCATCACCAAATAACTAGAGAAATGTAAAACTGTTAATGAGGGTGGAGGGTGTGATATACTTTTACTTCAAGGTGCGGTGGCTTGACCTTGGCTGGACACCAGATGCCCACCAAACCACTCTACCACTCCCCTTCCAGCTGCACAGGGGAGAGAAAATAAGATGTAAAGTAACGCATACGTTGAATAAGGCAGTTTAATCAAGAAAAAGTGGAAGTCTGCATGCAGCAGAGAGGAAAGAAGGTTTATTCTCTACTTCCTTTCAGTGAATGATATTCAGGGAAGCAGGGCTTCAGCGCACATAGAGGTTGCTCCAGAAGGCAAACACTGTAAATAACAAACACTCCCTCTTTCCTCCTCCTCCTCCTTCCCTCAGCTTTTATATCTGAGATGGTGTCATATGGTATGGAATATCCCTTTGGTTGTACCTTTGGATCAGCTGGCCTGGTTGTGTCCCCTTCCAGCCCCTTCATATGGGGGGAGATGTTGAGAGAGAGTGCTGGTGCTGTGCCAGCCCTGCCCAGCAGCACCCAAATCCCTGCTGTGTCACCAACACCTTTCCAGCTACCAATGCACAGCACAGCACTGCGAGGGCTGTGGTGAGAAAGTGAATTCCAGCTCAGCCAGACCCAATACATAAGGATTTTGAATATTGTGTGATATTTTCTAAGAAATCTAGGGAATTATGACCATTGAAGCTGGTATGAAGCAGGTTAGAGCTGGTTGGAAAGCTATTTTCAGAACTGTCGCTGAAGTTTTAGTGTAATAATCTAGAGAGATTTGTCCCAAATCTGGACTTGATAAGAAATTTCACTAAAAAGTGGAATGAAAGAAGGCTGTACTATTATTAAATATCTGTAATACCATTCTGAGAGACACTCAGAATATTTAGAATAAAGGAGTAGAAATTGAAGTGATCTTGGGAACAAAAGAAACCACAAAGTAAAAAAAAAAAAAAAAGAAAGGTATGTGTAAGAAGATTGACTATAAGAAGTACGATGTAATTCTTCTACTCTACTTGTATTAGTAGATCAAGTAAGGTGTCATCATTTTTGTGTCACTTTTTTTAAGAAACTTGTTGAATAGAAGAGAATTTGGGGAAGAACAGCAAGCTCAGAACACTAAGAAATAAAATACAAGAGCAGAAAGTGGAAATAAATGGGTTTATTCTAGTCTAGAGAAGCAAGAGATCACTTAAGAGATGAGAAAATAGCTTTCAACCACACAAACTCATGACAGAAAAGAATTCTGATTTGAAACATGAGGCATTTACTGTTTATATCAGAAAAAGCACTCCAATTATAAAATTAAACTACAACTAGATGACTCAGGAAAGTCAAGTAAGCTCCATATTATAAGTTCTAGAAATGAATCCAAACAATTTATAATAAAAGTCCAGCTAGATCATTTCTCTCTTGTAACAAGAAGAATAATGTTCTTTGAACAATTTTAAGATTACAAATCATGTATGTATTGATTAAAAAATGCAATTCTTTAAAATTCAAGGAAAAGTTTTCTTTGTACAAAACATTAAGATACTTTTTATCTAAGTGTTGCCAAACACATTTCATGTAAAGCTGTCCACAGATAAATTGAAAATTACTCTGTTGAGAAGGAAGGATAAAACCTTTCTTGTAAGTTTCAGGAATATTAATAATCCATGACACTGAGCTGGAGAAAATTCCAACTCAACCTTCTTTCTTATTTTTTTTTCCTTTGTACAACAAACCATGCCCTTTGCCCTTTTCAACTTACGCTTTTTGTACCTGAAGTGGTGGGGGGGATTAATGACTGTAAAAATATCTTACTGACTCTATATGGGTTCTTTTTTCTAGAATCTACTCATGCAGAGTAGAGGATGCTTCCTATGCTGAAAATTTTGGTGAGCTGCACAATCTAGAAGAGCTGCAGAGTTCAAACTGCAGAAAATACCATTTCTAGGCAAAAGCTCTACAGTAGAGTAGTCATGAGGCAATTTATGTCTTTATGTTTAAAGTTAGTTGTGGGAAATGTTCTTCATGACACAAAGATCTGTTGCTTCATACTGCAATTAAACAGAGCTGAAACTGTAGCTAAAAGACAATGTTTCTCATATTTTGGAACAAAAGTTCTGCAAAAGTTTTATTTTTATGCTTTCTCCAAAATTCAAATCACATTGTCACCACAAGGTTGTTTATTTTCGTTAGAGATAATGAAAGATTTCAGACTAATCTAAGTTGTAATGCTTTCTCTTTGTAGGATAAATACTGAAATAAGATGGTTACTGGTGGGAAAACCTTTAAACTCAGGATCAATACATACTCTTCTACCTGGTGAAAGAAAGAAATCATTAAATGTTAATTCCAGACCATACTTGCAGTACGGCAGGCAGGAGTTTGGCTGGGTGGGGGGCAGTGGGAAAGCCTGAATTTGTTCAGAGTGGGCAGAGGGAGAGGGCTTTTCTGCTCTAAGGCAATCTCTTAGTATCTGCATCAGTGTGGAGCCATCTCCAGGCTAACACCCCTCATTCCTCAGTATGGCTCCTTAGTATGGCTCAGTGCTACATTAGCCCTGCTGCTCAGCTTCCAGTGAATTCAAAACTGTTGGCATAGGGAGGCCCAAGTTTTCTGTATCACAGAACACAGACATGCTTGAAGACAGAAGGTTCGTTTCACTTAGGTCATCAAATTGTCATGAAAGTCTTCAGATTTTCAAAATGCAAAATTTTGCTGCCATAATTACTAGTAAATCAACCACTCAACTGATAATGTTTTGAAATATGTCATGATTTATATCTGTGTGTACATAAGTTATAATATTATGACAGCAAGGTTTTGTTTTTATAATGTTGACATACCCATGTTCAGTTTATATACTATTTGGTGCTAAGAGTTTGTAGTATAATTGAAGCCCTTTATCTTATGGACTTAGAAACATCCATAAGTATCTTTTCTTCTTTAACAAAATTTTGATCATTCATAACCTTTTATTGTTTAAAATAGTTTTACTTCACTATTGAAAGGGCAGACAGTTGACTGGGCATAAAATTTATCCTTCAGGCAAAGGAGATGTGTTTGCTTGTTAGCTTTCCATATCAGTATTTGCCATTACCATTACCATTTACCATTAAATTCACATTGTTAAAGAGCATGGAGAATGAAGTGAAAAGCCTGGAGCAAAAACAGCATGGTGGCATTTCTAAACAGTAATGTTTTAAGCTAGCTGGTTATGGGAAGAACACTCACAGTCACTAACTTCATAGCTCTAAATGTTGTGCTTACTATTGGTAGCACCTATGAGCATTACACTTTAGATTTCAATTTACAGTTTGCTCTTGATCCAGATCTTTATCTGGACTGAAGAACAAAGTTCAACTGGTTTATATTAATGGAGCAGAGGCTTCATTATGCCAAAAGTGTTGTCTGATAACTCTTTGTTGCAGCTATAATTAATAATTTCCTTATTTTATTATGGTCTGCGCAAAGTTAAAAATAGGGCATTTAAGTCAATATAGTTGGAATCTGTGCCAGGAAAAATGGAAGAAAATAACATCATGAATGCCAGCCTTCCCACCAAAAATTATTTCTTAATGTTTTTTATTTTCTAAGTGTTTTTGTTAACCACATAGAGTATACTTCTCCAAATTTCACATTACAATTTGCTATCTTCTGCATGCAGTGTCAAGCAAAGTGAACATACGTTATTTTGTAAGCAGGAAAGAGATTATACTCTTGAGAGAAACTTATCAAATGTGATTTGATCTATCAATTTTCACAGAGATCTTATGAGCATCAGAAAGAAAAAAGTTGACTCATTTACTTTATTCATTTCATACACAGTAGTCAAACAGCTTCTCATACTTTCCTCCTCTTGTTAAAATCAGCAGGATAAAAAGTAAAATCCCTTTACATGGAGCATCTATATCTATCTATTACTCATCTTGAAATTTAAAACAACTCCTGTTCTCAAGTCTGTGGCAGTTTGGTACTCTCAAAATGTTGGACCTATACAGCTCTTTAGGTCAATAGAGTAAATATTTTTAGATGAAATCCCAAAAGAATATAAATAATCCTGTTTTTTAGATATTGAACTGATGTCCTGTAATTTCTTCTCTTGTATTTTATTGACTTGCTTTTGTATTTTATTACCTATTTTGGAAATAGTATAACCTGATCTTTATTTCCCTTTTTGATTTCTACATGCCATGCAAAAATTATAGAAAAAGCAACAGTAAAAGAGGCACTTTAAATGAATAGACCAAAGTTAACCATCTGTGAAGTATCTGGAATATGATGAAAGGGATGCTTCAGAAGGTGTTTAATGTGGGCTGTTGTTCCATCCCTGTCCTGTCTGAGAAAGAAGGTAGAAATACATACATTATGTATTAATATAGAAGAATTGTATAGTATTGTAAAATATTGTAGAAGGGAAATGTGGTCCCTTCTACAACATTTCTCTTTGTGCCATTCGTAGAGCCCAGGGCAGTGTAGGAATAATGAAATGTTAGAACTACATGATGATAATCCATGTGCTGGTCTCCTACTCCTAACAAGGGTCTGCATCATTTAAAGCAGAACCTGCAGATCTGGGAAGAGGCTGGAAAAAAGACATGCAATAAAGTACCAGGAATGCTCTCTGAGACAGTAGTATGGAAAAGTAACCATTTTTGTTACATATGATGAACTTCAACATTTCTGGAGATAAGACTGCTTGGAAGATCAATTTAGAATTTGGGAGCAAAGAGCAGAGGAACTGTATTTCATGCAAGTCATTACTTATTCTTCCTGCTCTGCTTTTAACAGAGCAGTATCACTGGCTTATAAGTCAACTGTGCTGGAAAGAAACTTTATTTAGGCATTTATGAGTCATGATCTCAAAAAAAAACTGGAAATCAAAAGGCTTCATTGCTTTAAAAAAAAAAGAAAAAAAAAAAAGCAAAACCAGATGCGGATCTGAACTCATTAATGTAAGCATATGTAGATAACTAGGAAATTAATTCCCTTTGAGGGGTCAGGGAAGTGGCTTGGCCAGTGTTATCTCCTTTACCTATATATTCATTCCAAGTCCTCTTCATTATTTCCAGGTGCTCTTCTCCCTAGAACTTGTCTTCCCATTCCTCCCTAGATCACACTGCTGAAGTCTGCGGGCATTCATCCAGACTACAGGTGTATTCTGTCATATCTGCCACCCCTGTGGATGGTTATATATCTGATAGATATATAAAACAAACCCTTTGAGCATGTATAATATGAATTTTGTATATTTTCAGTACATATACTCTTTTACTAAGGCAAATATTTTAACTCACCCTTTCAAATAAATTGACATCCACACAAATATGTATATGTTTTTTAAAAAGATGAAATAATGTATTTCAGATTTATTTGTACAAATTCTGTTTTAGAGCCTTGATCTTAATAACAGATGTTACTAAAACATTTGTTGTAAAGTATAGAAAAGGGAGAGTAAAAGTCATGTGAATAAAATCTAACAGGATTTAAAACAAAACACAAGTGAGTGTGACAAAAGAATAATCTGATATTCAGTCTTATGATGTAGACAGTTAGCATTTTGATGAATCAGCTTTTTTTTGTGTAACTGGACAGAAGAGAAATCAATATTTTAGTGGTGATGCACTTATAGCATAAGAATGTTTTTCTATAAAATACTTCTTTAATTTTGTCTCTCCATCCTGCTCCACTTTACTGAAATCTTATTGCTGTGTTATACATGAGCTCTCCTTTGGAAGACACAGTAGGAATAAACTGCAAAAGTCACTGTGCAGTACAGATTCTGGTTCAGCAGCTTGTTTTACAGAGGCCATGATACATAGTATCCTATCACATTTACTTACAATTCTTTGCAGACAGCTGTTGTTGATGAAGTTCAGTCCATTACTCTCTGGATTTCTCATTTTAAGGTACATATATCAAATTCACCATATAAAGCTTTTGTAAATAAAGATTACAAGATTATTTTAATATGATGAAGGGAAAGAAGAATTAGTGGGATTCTCCATTGTGATAAAAATGTAAAAGAAAAACTGCACTTGTCTGAAGTGGTGATCTTTTTAACATTTTGAGTTCTGAGTTGCAGTTTTCTGGTTGGCTCAGCATTTGCGCTTTCAATTACTTCACCACTTTGCTCCTTTGGTTCTTCTATTGCAATCAATAAAAAGAAAAAAAAAAAGCTCGATTAGTAAGGCAGCATACAAAGCTCTGGTGCAGAGTGTGTCAACCTGTCTACTGGATTAGGGTCCCATGGATGGTCTCTGAACACTACATACTCCCATTGTCTACTTCAAGTATCTGGGAGATTAGGTTTCACTTTTAGCTTGTGTATTGTCTCATATTACAATTTTCAAAATAGCTCATGCCCCAAAGTTAAAGCAGTAGTAACCAAATACCTGTAGCAACAGCACTGTAAGAAGACAGACCTGGAATGGACTTTAGTTCTGTTCCTTGAAAAAAACTATGATAGAAAAGAAAAATTAAATGTGGTACTGAAGTGGATTTTCTTAGTAAACCTGAAACTCATTTGAATTAATGCCTTGATTCTTTCCCAGAGTTAAGGAAGAAGTAAGAAATAATTTTGATCTGTCCAGCTAGCATGGTGTCATACTGATATCTCCGCTAGGGTCTCATTGACAAGTTCTAAAAGTGTCTGCACTCATCTCCAGAGCTTTTGAACTCAGATCATATAATGTGCATTACATTTCAGTTTAGAGATGCACCATTTAAGTTTCACAAGTACTTGATCATTTAAATTCATGGTTTCTGTAGAGTAGATCTGAGTTTCTGTTGCCTTACTGCTGATATTCTAAAGGGAAGAAACTTCAGAATAGTTGTTTCTTCACTGCCTGCTTTATTCTGCTATTTCAGGGCACTATGCTAGAAAAATCAATGAAAATCAGAGATAAGATTCAGAAATGAAGGTGGCATGATGTACTATGAGGAAGTGTACAATTTTCCCTTTTACTTTGCTTAATTAGTACATACTGATATCCAGAAATGTTTAGCATTTGCACAGGACAGTTAGATTGGGAAACTGGCACGAAGAGATCTTAATGAAGCACAGATAGAGTCAGGTACCAGTTCTTTACTATGTAATTATATTCACAGTGTTAGTCAAGCCTGACATGTTTTCAGGCACACTCCCTGCATTCACTGCAGAGTGTAGAGAGCAAAACTGGTTTCTCAATGGTGCTGTTTGAGTTTTTAAAGGTACAGACATGAGACCTAGCTATTCCTGGGCTTGGGTATTTTATTTTTTTTAACTTGTTTTTCTCCCCTAACTGAATACTTTCTACTAGCACTGGAAAAGCTCTTCCACGTGACATGCTTGAAGTTCTCATACCTGTTTTCCCCTCTGCCTTCTATGTGTGAAGCATTTTCTTTTCAGCATTCTTAATGCTCAAAGATATTATTGAGCCACAGGGATTGTTATATAACAAAAACATGTTACAGGAGTTTGTACAAAAAAGGAAAAAACAAATAAGCAAACAACAACCCCTCTTATTTTTTTAGAGAGATACTTTTTAAAATATATGTATTTAAAAAAAGCTAAGTTAACTGTGACAGATGTAGAAGAAAGAAAAAAATTCTGAATGCTGGTAGTTCCCAATTCCCAATAAGAAAAGCTGAATTTACTAGTATATTAGCAGGGGCATTCTGAATGTCTTCTCACACTACACTTCAGAGAATATTTCCTGAAATGTTGCTGCACACCAGAATTTTCCTCTCCATATTTTATTTTATTTTATTTTATTTTATTTTATTTTATTTTATTTTATTTTATTTTATTTGGCTGACAGGAAAGGGGGTGGGGAAGAGGTGAAAACCATGTGCGAAGTGTCTGAAGGCAGTGTTCTTTGCTTACCTAGGCTTTTGCTAATGAGAGACAAGGCATTGCCAAAGCAGAATTGGCAACTGCTTGAGGCATTAGTCCTTTTGATGAAAGTGGAACATGTTTTACAGCAACAAATACAAAAACTGTGAAAATAATTGGCTTATTTAGTTTTATGTTTTTCTTCTGGGTGCAGTTGTTATAAATAGCCAAAGCGGAAAAGGAGATTCAATATAGACTTTGCATATACTACACATAAAAAAATGGATTCATAACATCATCGATTAGACATTAAAAAGGGTTTTAAATGTTGAAGAAAAAGCTGAGTTTATCCAATACAGAACAGCAGATCAGTTAAATTATTAAAGGTGGGGTGGTTTTGCAGTGTTCCTCTGCTTGTATCCTCTTACACAGTCTAACAGCCGGCAGCAATGGTGAGACAGATTGACAATCAAAGTCCACTGATCAACTTGAATTAATTTTCTACTGTTAGAATGCAATGTTGCTAACAAAAAAGAAGCTTCAATTTTTTGAGAGGTGACTGAATGCTAAAAGATTTATTATCAAAGCAGAAAAGAAAAACTACAGGATGGACTAATCTCTAAATAATTTAAGAGGCAAACTAAAGTAAAACTCAGCAGGTCTGAGAAACATGCATGTCCTGCTGATAACACAGGAATGACTGACTTTTCTCTAAAGAGAGTTTGGGAGCAATTCAGTTCATTCTAGAGTATAAAATGGAAAATTAACTTGAGGAAAATGTTGGAACAGGCAACCTTTATTTTCTCCTTTATTTGGGAAAATAGAAGGTAACAGCTCAAAAATAAATAAATATCGAACTTGGGAAGGAATTATCACTGTATCTGATAAAATTTTCCTGTGTAATGATATGACTGTTTTGTTTGCTTTGTTGCTTAAATGGTTGATAAATGCTTTGATAAATATCAGGACAATTAATTAGTATAATTTCTTCTGAAAACTCACATTAAATTCAGCAGGAAGAACAAGTCTGCAGTATTATTTAAATTTACAACCAATACAGGTCAGGGTTGTATATGTGACTTTGTTTACAGGATATTGACATAAAACTTGTCCTTTCTCTGCTTTTGTTGTGTTTTAATCCCAGCTGGCTCCTGAGCCCCACACAGCCACTCACTCATCTCCCCAGTGGGATGAGGAGAGGATCAGAAAAGGAAACGTGAGAAAACTCCTGGGTTGAAATAAATACAGTTTAATAGGTAAAGCAAAGCCTCACACATCTTTGTGCTATTGTGGTGGTTTTAGCTGGGGTAGAGATAATTTTCTTCACGTATGGGTAACTGGTATGGGGCTGTTTAGGATTTCTGTGGGAAACTGTTGATAATGAAGAGAATTTCCAGCACAAATCCAAAACACAGCCATGTGCTAGCTACTGTGAAGAAAATTAACTGTACCCTGGTCTAAAGCAGCACAGCTTTCCATGGAGTTTTTGAAAATTTTTGGTGCTTGTGTTTTTTTCTCCTGTTATTATTTATTTATAGTAAATGTGGGGTTTTTTTTAACTTTCTAAAGTAAGTATCTGGAAGTTGACATTTTTTATTTATATTTACCTAAATATATATACTATAACACTAAAAATTTGAAAGTGCACGTATATAAACTAATTTATTCATAGGTAGTCAAAGTGGTAGAAAATTTTTCAAAAAAAGGAAAAAAGGAAAATTAATTTTGAATTCAAGATTGTATTTGTAATTGATATGAGCAGTAGAAAGAAAATATGGAAATCTGAAGTCACTCAGATTCAACAGTACTAACTTGAGATTCGGGTCAGCAAAACAGAGAATGTGAAGTTATACTTGAGGACAGTATCCTTCTTTTTTCATTTTCTGTTAATTAAATGACGTGTAGAAAACTAATGTGCAACAGATCTAAAATACATTATTCTTAACACAATAATTGATTTACCTATGATCCTAGTGTTATAGTGTCTGAATTTATCAGATTAATTTTACTAGCAATTATTGTCTTGAAATTAACAGATCATTCCTTTAGTTCATCGACTACTACACATATGGCTACATCTGAAAGATTAAGGAAAAAAAACCAAACCAAAACCCCAGTCCTCCCCAGATATTTCAGTGTTGGCTATCAGGAATAGAAGTAATGCATTAGCTGTACTGGAGAAAACATTAAGTCAATTATACTCTTGCAAGATTTATAAGAACTAAAGTGAATTTAAACTTGAATTGTCAAAGGAAATTTTACATGCATTAACCACTCAGCTACATCTGTCCCATATATTTAATTATGTACTGGATTTTGAACCACCATCTCCAGAGCAGTGTAAAATAAGTTTTCCTACACTACTGTTCATAGGCATTGCTCTGAATTACACATGTAAAAAACTCAGCTGATGTCACCAAAAAAAGAACCTAATGTTAATATACTTTCATTCCTCTCCTAAGGGTGTGTGTCACAGTAAATAGACTTTACCTCATTCCCTTGAATGTTCAACCAGTCAAGTGCTTAATGTTAAAAGATTGCTTATGCATGTCCCAGCATATCTGATCTTATTCTACTTACAGGAATACGCAGAAAAACATAATTTGATAAATAAGATTGGAATGATGGCACACTCTGGAATGATGAAAATAATTTTAATCTGCAGTTAATAATCCCAATTTTAAGGCAATATTTTTTTAATACTATCAGTTATGGAACCTAAATGTTACAAAAATATTATCATTAGTAATGTAAAACAGCTTAAAGCATAGTGGAACTAAAATTTTAACAAAAAATTTAGAAATTTAAAAACTTGTTGCATTTATCTTTAATGATTAAAGTTTTTACTTTGTTCAACCTTCTCATATGCTGTTTCAGAGATATAAGTTCCAAGAGCATTTCAAATCTTAGTAAAGAGAATTGAAGTGCAGTCTAAAGTAGATTTTTCAAATTCAGCCTGTAGTATCTTTTTCTTTGCCTACATTAGTGAACTCTGCACACTAAGGCCACAGTGAAATGGTAACTCAGTAACATTCTGCTCTGAATAAAATGACATTGATGCAAACATTTCATGGATTCAGGGGGTTGTTGCAGGGTCACATTTGCAGGATGTGCACTTATGTCTGTTTTAAATGAATACTGTGCAATATTAGACAAGAAAGAGTGAGGAGACAGCTGCAATGTAAATATGGAATAAGGAGCTTATGTTTTCCTAAAGCTTATATTGTTGGTACAGAACTTGAAGACAAGCAGACTGAAGAGGAAATAGGAAATTGTTAAAAGATAAGTTCAGCACAAAGTGTGAGGCAGTACAATGCAAATTCAATTCACTTTAATGAGAAGATTTCATAGAAACACACAATATTTTAATAGAAATATTGATAATAAAATTCATAGTTCAATTTCTAGGCAGAGTTCCATGTTATTATAGGTGAAATTCCTCCAGCCTGAATAAATTTCCATGTCTGAGACAAAATGTAGATTTGAAACTCTAAATTCCTACATCCCATGTTAAAAAGATTAAAACAGAAAAAAGAAGGAAATAAAAATTTGAGACAGAAAGGAAACTTCTTGGGTTTTAAAGACAGACCAACTTGGTTTGTCTGGAATTCTTGGGACAGAAATTAAAAATTAATGGTGGAAATGTACTGTACCCTTTCAATGTATGTTTCTTGAAGATTTAGCTAAGGAAATTGTTTTCATGTTTTTATTTGTTCTGTATGCTCACAATTACCTATACATGATGAAATTAAGACAAGAATGATTTGGGTTTTTTCTACAGTAGACAAATGGTGTAGCAATAAAACTCCTGTGTCCAGTTCATCTCACTGATTAAATATCCTATTCAATTTTTCTCTTTTTCTTTAGATTAACATTATTTGTGTATAAAAATGTATTACTCTGGATCCTGTCTTCCAAAGCATTTTAACTAGCTACTTACTATGATTTAATTTAAAAGACTCCTGTGGCTAATAAGCTTTCCATTTAAAATCCGAGCTTTGAGCTTTATGAAATCTTCGTGGTCTACATGTAAACACTGTGTAAATAGCATCTGAATAAAAGGCAGGGACACACATTAGGAGCTGCCAGAACTGTGTCTGTTGTGGCTGCCCTGGTCGCTGCCTCTTGAGCAGCTGAAGAACAAAAGTACCGATTGACTGGTGCCAACTCAAGCGAAAAATGCGCTAGCGAAGAGAGAAGTTACAAACAAATGCAGAAATAGGTTATAGGAAGTGTGCAAATTTGTTGGTAGAGGGACAAAAGAGAGCCATTTAAAAAGTGGTTGTGAAGCATGTTTGCTTGTGATTTTATTTAGTACAGGAATAGAGAACCCTGTTCTTAGATTTCATATCTGTCAGATGATACTACCCCACATGGTTTTAGAGAATCTGATTACAAGATTGCTTGAAAAAGGTTTTTTATGTTTATACAATCTAATGCTAAACATTATGGCTAAAATGAAGATTATTTAATATGCTATAATAGAGCCGAAATGTGTTTGGGGCAGAGGAGTTGTTTTGTCTAGAAACTGATAAAAATGAATGTAGACTATAATGTTCAGCATACTGCCTGGAGAACATTTATTTATTTAAATGAGAAAAAATAGTTCTTAATTGCTAGTTATGAATTGAAAGCTTTTAATGGCTTTTGCCTTGCTGTCCAATTTTGTTATTTGCTGGAAAACTGCATTTTGTATTTATTTGCTCTAAGCAGCAGATTATGTTTCACTCAGTGAAATTGAAAGTAATCAAACATATGTTAATGTTCACAGGTAAAAATAGTGTTTTATTTAAACAGGAAATTCTAAAGGAAATTTGAATTTAAAAGAAAAAAAATAGATTTCTGAGGTTTTTTTAATGAGGTAGGTACACATGAATTTTTAGGTATACTGTAATGTCCAGATACTATGCCTTTCATAAATGAACATGTATAGTAAATCCATTATACCATGACTATAGTGACAGTGTAATAAGGCTTTCAGACTAACAAGTGATGAAACTACCACTACCTTTCCTTTTATCATTTGGGGTTTTTTTCCGCCTTTTTTCTCTACTTGGTAGTAGAGAACAATGGTGGAGATTTAAGAGTTGTTAAAATCTATTCTCTATCATGTAACATGATGTGGTAGCATGGTGTAGCTCAGACACTACAAAGGAGTAAGAAAAATAGAAAAAACAATTTATGCAAATAAAAGTTGAAAAAATATTTCAAGAATGTTTGTATGATAAAATGGACCATTGAGATGTTGATTTTTCCCAGATGGGAGGAAAGTTTTGATTTTAAGGGAAAAAAAAAAAAAAGTGTTCTTGACATCTTGAGTTCTTTTGGAAATAAAACAGCAGCCAACAAAGACATCTTTGTCTGTTTACAAATACTTTTTAAAGCCTAGAAAACTTCACCAAGGTCTCAAAATTACTTTCCAGGTTAGATCATTCCATTAACCTAGGGAAATAAATTACAACTGATGTTTTTTCAGCAATGATAATTTTTTAGAGGAGCGAATCTTCTTCATTCAGTAAGAAAGTAAAGAGGAATGGGGAAAGGTACTGCGATGGGCGTATTTTTACAATAAGACAGGTTTTTCCAGTTTTGAATGTTTCTGGTACACATAGACAAAACAAGCTCCTCCAAGGTGGAAGAGAAAGGGTAATTACAACAGTTCACCAGAGTGATTTAATAAACTCAACATTTCTTGTAGTCTAAACTGTATTATTTTCAAGAAGACACATTTTTATCTTGCTTCTGGGAGAGGGAAAAGCTTATCATAGCTTTTCATGGAAGATCATAGTGGCACATTCTGGACAGAGAAACTGAGACTAAGTACTTTTGCAAATATTTGCTGTATTGGTTTTTTTTTTATATCAAATAAATACTGACATTATAGTGCCTGCAAGTAATTGAATTAGTGATATTTATGGAGATTTAAATGTGCATCCTGACTGATAGCACTAAATTCTCTGACAAAATTTAAAGGGTTTATAGTCATGAAACTCATGATGTAATTTGTCTATCAGATTGATGGGAAATATTAAATGAATATCAGTTTAGTCAGACATCTTCTAATGCTCCTGCAACTCATGTTCAATCACACCGCCGAGTGAGATGTTGACTGTTGTTGGGAATCTAGTGATGAGCTGAAGAAAGTAGATGATGACTGGAACAGGGGAACAATTGCTTTTCATGAGCCATTGTGATGGATGCAGATCCCTCAGAGCCTTTCAAAATGTCTAGCAAGCAGCAGGATATTGGCTCACAAAAGAAAAAGTTGGCCAATCAAATATTTTGCATTCATTGTGTTACTTTTAGATCATGTTAACAAATGAATGACAGCCCTTATTTGCTCATAGCTTTCACATTGTGGAAAAATATGCAAGAGTTTCATTTGTGCAATTATCGAAATAACGGACTTGAAATTCAGCTAGAAACAAAGTGTCAAGTCTTCCTGCTCAAGCTGACAGATCTCTAATCAGTTGTCATCTCATATTTACTTTAAAAGACTTTATTGCAGAATATTGAATATTTTGCAAGAAGAGATAATAGCTAAGGACTTCATGCTATTAATCTCTTGAGAACAAGGTGATAATAAGCTAAGTTTCAGTCTTTTGAGGGGCAAAGATTTTATTAATAAATTCAGCTGAATTTTAACCACCTCTTTTTTTTTAAATGTTATTGAAGGTGTCATACCAGTTAATTAATTGAAATAAGTACTTGATTTTGAGCCCTAGAGAAAGTGTTGGTAATTATTGCAGCTCAAAATTTAGTATTTGCTTTAGAGTTTAATTAGCAGTATTATGATTTGTGTCATAGAGCAGCTCTAGACCTTTCCATTTTCAAATTAAAAACTTTAGCATTGTTTTGACAGTTTTGGTGACATATAAAGCCTTTTTGACTGGTTTGTTAAGGCAAATGGAAGAGTTCAAGGTCATCTGGTTTTGGCTCCAGCATTGGGGTATAGGCAGATGTGCCTAAGAAGCAGTTTCACGAAGCTAATCTCTTGCATCTACCTAACTCTGTGTTTTGAATCACAAAGTTACCTGTGAATCTAAGCTGAGATTCACAGTTACAAAACCATTTCATTTGGAAATATGTGCTCTGGGGACATCCGGATATCCGGCCAAAAAGAACAGTTAAGCTCTAAATGCTCCCTTAACACATGAACCCAAGACATAGGTTAAAATCAGAGTAGAAGGCAAAGACATTTTCAGTTAAGCAGGCTTTTGGAAGTTGCAGGTACCATGTTTTGTTTAAGGGGATTCATGTCTAGAACATTTCTTGGTGGGAGCCATCGCCGTTCTGCAGCTCTGTGATACATAGCCTCTATTAGGAGCCATTGCAAGAGAGGGAAGCAAAGTGACTTTCCCTCTGTGGCCTTTTTAACATTCAGCCAGGGTCAGAAATATGCTTTCTGACCACAGGTTCCTACCTCCTCTTCTAGCTGAGTGCTTATCATTCAACAAGAGACGTAGAGCTTTCTCCTGATCTCTCCCATATTCAATAAGAGGAGTATGCTCGCATGATATTACCTGGGAGAAAGTGAAGTTGTTTATGAACACTCAGTTTTGAACACAGGCATAATGACTTGAAATATCAGCTGCATAAATAAGAAATAAAGTGAAAAATGCAATTCAGGTCTCTATTCGGAAATACAAGTACCTAGATTAAGATAAGACACCACATTTTGTCAGTGCAACTTTCTTCTAAGTAACCCTTACTGACAATTATAAAGCAGAGTATTTCCTATGCACCATTTCAATTTGTTTTGAATCTGGGACAATAACATCAAAATCTTGCAGATGAACTGTACTGAAGGTCATGGCAGAGGGTATAATACAAAAATGTAATAATATAAACTGTCATAAATATTTTTGTTTCCTGAAATATGCTGACGCATCTTTATGGAAATAAAAGGTTCTCTTTAACTTTGTTGTGTGTAGCAGAGCTCAGAAGACATGTACTTTCAGAACAAGTGAAATAGTTTCCAAAGTGAGGCACTCTAACTTTTTATAGAAAAAGGTGTCTGAAAATGTATGTTTTGTTTGACACTATTTTCTCCCCATCTTAACATTTCCACACAAGTTATTTTCTTCATATGGCAAAAAAGTGTCATTCTTTTTACTTCTACTTGCAACATCATTTATTTTTTGCTACTTAAAATATGGGAAATTCAAAATATATCTTTTAGGCAGATATTAGAGAATGATACTTTTTCACAAATTTCATTTGGTCAATAAAAGACTGCTTTAATTTTTAATTTTTATTATGACATTGTGAAGTTAATAATAGTGAGAAATTAATTTCAGAAGTTGTTTTTAAAAGCTGTTTTCCAGAGATTCTTTACCTAGAAAAGGGTGTATGTGCCTGTTGCTAGCTGTGAGGTGCTAAGATATTCTGCATTTCATGATGTATGACACAGAACTCTTCTGATGTTTGTAGCCTTTAAAATAAATTGTTTCAGTTCTTTTAGAATTGCTTCCTGCAGCGAAGAACCTCATAATTAGAAACAGAGTAGGATAGAACTGCAGTGCAAGTCCTTTGATGTGTTGGTTACCTGATAGATTTTTTTGAGATAATTTGAACTATAGCTATTGATAATACTTCTCTTTTTAAGCCAGATTTGCAGAACTACCTAGAGTTAGCTTGCTTTTAATTACATTTCATGAACAACAGAATATTAAGCATGAGGCAGGTTATTATAGTATTCAGACTATGTCAGGTTTACTGACTGGAATGCCTATTCAAAACACTGCAAAAATCTCATTATTATTACTCGGCTTCTGTTTGGGTTGAGTTCCTTTCAAATCTAATGGCTTCTTTTTTTCTTTCCTTCTTTTTTTTTTTCTTTTTTAAGGTATGCATACTTTATAAACAGAAATGCCTCTTCCATGTTCTTCTTAGCCTTCTTTTGCTGTCTTTTTAAAAAGTTCCCACAATATAATATCCCCCAATCCAAATAATACCTGAAAATATCCTAGAAGACCAGAAAAAAGTTCAAGGTAGAATAGCATGTTTAGTACACAGTTTGTATTTCAGTTTCATAACAGGCAGAGAAAATTGGTGCAAATTAGTCTTAAGTACTTAAAATTTTTCCCATCCTGTAAAATTTAGTTTTATTATCTTCCATCTACAATTTCATATTATACAGTGCTCTGCTAGAGCATCTTTGTTCCACCCACATGTAGGCATATATAACTTGCCATTGGTGTGTTTCATATCAGACATCTGCCTTATAAATGAATTTTTCCTAAAAATTATATGCTATGTGCAACATTGCTTTGTGACTAAGAGTTAGATCAAGTTTCTATTATACTAATCCTTTTGAATCCTATATTAGCATTGACAAATTAATCACTGCAGTTTTAAAGCAAAAGATTTATTAGTAAGACCAGAATTTATTATTTTTCATCACACTGTTTCTGGATTACTGAACTTTTATGTATGTAACCCCTAGGTAAAGCAAAGCTGGTATGGCTCCATAAATAGCTTCAGTTTCATTTTTTTGTGCTCTTTACAAATTCGTACTTGCTGATTTCATAACATTCCTTTGTTTATATTTTTGTTTGATAACCTTCTTGGTTGAGTGTTACTGGATAAATAACACAGCAAGAGATGTCAAAATAATAATATCCTCTATAGCCTTATTTTATTAGAACACTATGTAATAAACTAACAATTTCTTTGTTGTTCTTAATAGTGAAAACAAAGATCTCATGAGCTAGAGAGAATATGAAAATCTGAGATATGTATTTTGCCACTTCTCTTTAATATCCTTTCCCCCCACATTATATAGTCAAGCAACCTTCAGTAGATTCCTCCGTGGAATAAACTCTACAGTCTCCTTGAAGTCTCATTCTGTCACCTATAAATTTAGAGGCAGGGGCACAGATTCCCCTCTGAGCCATAGAAAATTCTCTCAGTTAAACAAGTTTAGTTACTCTCGAGAATCAAGCAATCTTTCATTTTCCTCAAAGGAGTTCCACTTAAGCTAAAACTCTTCAGTCAGAAAAACACACATGCTGCTTCTGAGCAGCTTTGCTCAGCAGCTTTACACTTTTGAGCTGAAAAATACATTACAGAGTAATTATATGACAAACTACAAACGCATCTTTAAATTGTATTTTCTATCATGATGTTTTATTATCTCTGTCCATGTAAACTTAATGGATGACATGCAGTGAAATATAGCAAAAATTTTAGTACCATCTTTAATGTACCTCTTATCTTTTTGGAGAAAAATTATCTGTGTTTTGGATATGCCACTGATGTCAGTGTCTTAGAAAAGGGTTTAAAGTTGCATAAATCTTCATCTGCTTTATAATAGTTACGATGTAAAAAATATAACCTTGAGAGACCTTATCTCGTCTTTCTGTTCCACTGAAATTTTCAGTTGCTATTCTTGGAACAGATCTGGATCATACTTTACATTAATTTCAGATGTTGGCATGCCACCATCTTTATTTGTTTATTTTGAATTTGTACTTCTCATTGATGACAGAAATAATTGACTCAAAGAATATCAGAGCAGTATGAAGTTAGTCTCTGAATAAACAAAATATTTATATTTTTTAGAAATTTAGATGGAGTTGGATTGACAAAACTTCTAAATCCTACGTACTAGTGATGTAATGCATCTTGTGAAAGCTATGCCTTAGACGTGTATTATTTTTCCCTGAAAGACAAATTAGGTAAAAATAAATCATAGAGAAATTCTCACAGATGTTTATAATTCCTTTGGAAAATTTGTTTAGCTGAGATCTTTAAAACAATTTTAAATTTCCTAAGAGAGTTTTCAAAATACAGATTATTGTAGAAATCTGTATAAGTTTGGTTTTGCAGAAGAAGAGGTGCCTGCAGCTAGACAAATTTTCATTGACTGAAGCATAAGAAATGAATCTAACAAAAGAGAAATTAAATGATATTTTGTTTAGCAAGGAAAATTTATTCCAAATTTGCCCTTTCTTCTTTTTCCATCAGTTCTACCACTTAAAATTTGAAATCGAAGATATGTCTGTAAATCTTAATTCAGATTAAGATCTCCCTATGAATAAAATTATTGTAAATTAACCAGAAGAATCATTCTCTTATAGCATGATGGCATTAATAAATATTATAACAAATTGCTATTTTGTTATCCCAGAAAAAGATGCAATTATATTCAAATAGTTTCAATGAGAGACAAGATATTTCTCTACTGAGTTTCAAACAGATGTGGTATAAAATACATTATATCCATAGAAGCACTTAATGACAGACAAAAATGTTCTAATCTCTTGAAATTAAATTATATGGGACCTACTCAATGACTTTTAATCTTGTGGGCTTGGAAGATGCTATCAGTCAAAAAAGCAAAGAAACTTGCTTTTTTGATCTTTCCTTAAATATAGTGTCCAGCATTTTATATGGAAGAAAATGAGATAAAGCTATTCCATTACATCACTTTGGTGCAGATTAACACATTTACTTATGGAATTAATTTTAAACAAAAAAAAGAGTTGAACAAATGTTTTGTATCTAGTGACAATTATTTAGATGGTGTTTGCACTCTGCTGATGTTGTCTGCAGATATTTAGGGATATGTGTGCTTGAGTCAACAAATCCAGGGAGGGAAAAAGGCACTCATATTAAGTATGGAAGTTTGTCAAAGATGAGATAACAGATTTTGTCCAGGAATGATTGACACAAGAAATATAAGTGTAGAAAAGACAAGTAAAATTCAACCTATTAAGTCTGATTTCTTAAAGGAAAATGAGGAAGACCTGTCTCTCACAGACATTTCTTGAAGCATGAAAATTGTTTAAAGGGCATCCTAATTTATCCAGATCATAAGGCTATCTGTGATGGCAGGAAAAGATTTTTTCTTGAAATGGATGCTTTATTCTCTTTCTCCCAGTAGCTGTTCAGAGCTTTGTCTATTTATATTCATTATTGTTGCTGTAAGAACAGTGCTGGTTTTCATTATTTCATTGGCATGAGAAGCCCTGATTCAGTTTTGCTGTCAATTTTGACCTCTTTCTGTACCTCCTCTACTTTCAGTGACTAAAAGCATCAGTAGATAGAAACAGAGAAAACTCCACAAAATAATTTTGCAGCAGAACAAAATAATTATAACAACAGTCAAGATATATGTAATTGCAGTTTACATGTCTGGTATGGTAAAGCATGCACTGAGATTTTGTCCAGTTGTTTATTGCACTGTTACATATATAGTGAGTTTTCACACACCTGGTGGGAAAGAGATTTGAGAGTATACATAAATAGTCTAATAAAAAACAGGAGTCTCAAAATACCTTCACAGAAAGAGCAGAATAAAATCAATGTTAATTTTAATGCTGAAAAGTATGTTTTGTCAAAATATTTTGAGAACACATTAGTTTTTCCATTTGATTTCTATCTGTATCACTTGAAAGTAAATAGATAATTTTCAAATTTAGCACTCATCTCTGATTTAAAATAGAATATATATATGCATATATAAATA
>VZSE01004118.1:335270-348899 GCA_013398275.1 Promerops cafer | reverse complement strand
CCTTCTTCACTGACCTCGGTGTCCACAATTTATTCTTACATGTTTTCACTCTGCTCTTCTCTTGCTGCAACTAAAACTGCACATTTACAACAATTTTTTCTTTCTTCTTAAATCTGTTATCACAGAGGTGTTACCACCATTTCTAACTGGCCTAGCCTTGGCCAGCAGCATGTCTGTCTTTGGAGCCACCAGGGACTGGCTCTGCTCAATATGGAGGAGCTTCTTACAGAATCCAACCCTGTAGCCCCTGCCCCCGCAAAAAAACAGGTTATGCAAAACCAATACCTAATGGAAAATACTTTATAAAACCAAGAATCTGTAATGAGCTGCTCCTGAAATGGGACTATAATGGCTATGATATTTTGGAAATGTTAAATACAGTAGAAACTTTTCCCAGGGATTTAAAATTGAAATTTTTCCCTGTGGGTCGTACTTGGACGGATACTTCTGCAAGTTACTAAAAAGCACTGCACAGGTGAAGGTGTTGGCTATGGGATTTGCTAATTCAGCTTTCTTCTGCTTTTGAAAGTACCTCTATTCCTCACCTTTGCTAGGACGTGTGAGAATGAACTCTACAGCATATTTGTGTGCTGGCTTTAAAATGACTTGGCTTTGTTTGCTCTAAACCTTGTAGCTTGTCCCTGTGCTATGCAAACAAACAAACAAACAAACAAACAAACAAAAAGAGGTTTCCCAATAATTTCTTCAAACTATTTCTGATATTTATTATCAGACCTGGGCCATCTCCTCCCTTGACCATTCCCTCCTTTTCACCAAGGAGTCTAAGTTTAATATTTAGTTTTTCTTCATATGGAAGCTGTCTGTCCCATGTCTTTGATCACACATGCTGCTGTTTTCAGGCTGTATATCTTGAGGCACAAATGGCCATTTAAACAAAAGGGCATCATCTGTGAGGGGCTTTGCTCCTCTCTGGCAGCAGGTGAATGACATCAAGTCACAACAAACAGCTAATAGGTTCCACCTCAGCTCTGACAGAGCACTGATGGCTTTCTATTTCCTCCAGCATCTACATGCTGGACCAAATGAACAGTGTTTCTTGTGTGTGGTTAGTGTTTAAGGCCTCATTGTGTACATGGCCTTGAAAGATATATTTTTATAGGTAAGCACCTCATAAAAGATTTTTCTGAAGACATTTATCAAGAGAGACTTTGAGAAACTGTAAGGAAAGGGGAAGGAGAAGGTGGGGGAAGCACAACATATGCTTTTCAGCTGCCACAAGGTCCTGCAGCAGCAACCTTCATGTGAGAGGTGACACTTTGCACATTACAACAGGGAATCAAAAGATTTATACTCAACACTCCATATATATGACTCTCTATGGCATCATTTTGAAAGGGTGATTATTGGTTTGACATGAGGAAATTTTTTACATTAAATGCTGAAAGTTCTCTATATACATAGCCATAATCACCTGATGCTGCTTTTTCTTACTGCATAGCTTTTAATAATAAATAATCATAATAATGATACTTAAGTTCTCCATAATTATCCCATTTGTTTTCCAAGAACCCCCGGGGCTGTTATTTATCACTTGATATGAATGCTCTCTGCCCCTCTCCCTGTGCTTACAAATGCATATAAAAGAAGTGCAGACATATGGGAAGTGCCTTACTTAATTTGATGGCAGCTCTGTTTATTATTATCTCCCTGAGCTGTGGTAATTGTAGTTCAGTTGTTGAGAAATTATAAAACCAAAAGCCATAAGTCCCCTGCTAGGTTTCTCCGTGGGATCTCTCATTTTCTACCCCCAAAAGTACAATGTGTTCAAAAGCAGTGCACTGACTGTGGAAAAGATGTCAGGCAACACCTCTTAAATTCTTATATAAGTCAAGGGTTGAAGCACTCATTGAGTTTAGACAAGACCACTTAGTAAATATGTTCTCTATTCTCGAGTTTACATGGCAGCTTGGGCTAATGAGGGTCTTACCCTCACGCACATGCAAGGTGGGGGAACGGTCAGAAGGACAAAAAAACTAGACAAGAACTTACCACAGTTAAAGAGAAAGGTCTGATTGTGGGAGGTATTACAGTAAAGCACCTGTGAAGTGTAATCTTTGTTCATATTTGGTTTCTGAAGAAAAGTTGCCTTTTTCTGCTAGTTTGAGATACACACAACAGAATAATTTCTCCTCTTGGCCTCCCCTCCCCATATTATTAGTCTTACAGAGGAACAAGCTGATTTGGGATAAAAAAAGAATTGGGCTCAACTACAGTTATTTTGTGAACTACTAGTTTCAGTAGGGTGTTTCTGTCCAAAATTTGAACTTTATGCTTTTTTTTTTTGTCTTCTTATTGTTCAAACTTTTCAAAAGGAAAGAAGTCAGCAGTTCTGAAATATCACCTGAAAAATGAAGTGCAGAAGTACATGTACGCAAGGATTTAAGTTTTCCAGAAACTGAAAACAGTAGATAAAAGCCTGTCCAGCTTCCTGCAGCTGCTTCTGTGAAAGACTTAGAGAAGAAATGACATGTGCCCCAGCTGTGACCAGACTTTCCCCTAGCGAAGTTCTGGTCGTGCAAGACTCCTGCTGCTGTAGCTGTCACACCCTCCCCCATCCATGCAGCCTGCAGTAAGGGTTATTTCACAATCTCAGAAAGCAGTAGGAAGTCCTTTGAATTGCTTTCTGCCCATGTCATTTCATTATAGCTCTTACAGTCTTTTGGCCTTACCTTGACCCAGCCTAGCTCGTTGGAGAAGAACAGCCTCACCTGACAGCAGCTGTCAAAGAATTTTTCTTCTCCTTTCTTTCTTCATCAAAATTAATCTAAACTGTAAATCACTGGCTTCTCTTGTTTAAAAAATGCAGAGATAGCTTTTCTAGTAGCTCACTTGGACAAGCACAAAGTACAAGGCAGTTATGACCTGTTACTGGGGATTCCCTCAGGTCAACAATCAATATTAGAAAAAGAGATAATGATAACACCAAATCTAAAATGCCTTTACTGTATACCAGATACAAATACAATTAAATGGAAGATTTCATTTCCTACCACATTTTCCTTCTATGTACCTTTCTGTTTGTGTACTTTTTTTCACTATATATATATATCCTTTCTTTTCATCTTTTTTTTCTCTTGTGAGGGGAAGCCGTATGACAGTTGGCTGAGGTCACTTGGCTTGCTCATCCTGGAGGACACTGAGGGGAGACCTCATTGCAGTTACAACTTCCTTGTGAGGGGAAGAGCAGGGGCAGGCACAGATCTCTTCTCTGGTGAGTGACAAAGCCTGAGGAAATAAATATGGGGGGTTCAAGCTGGAAATCAAGAAAAGGTTCTTCACCCAGAGGGTGGTTGGACGCTGGCACCCTCCTGTGCAGTGGTCACAGCACCAGCCTGACCGAGTTCAAGAAGCATTTGGACAATGCTCTTGGGCATGTGTAGTGTTTCTTGGGGTGTCTTGTGCAGGGCCAGGATTTGGACTTGATGATCCTTGTAGATCCTTTCCTAGTCAGGATATTCTGTGATTCTATGATTTGCTTCTTTGCAGGAATGTTCTGTGCATTCAGAAATGAGAAGTTTTCTGGTGCAGCTATTTTTAATTTCACTCTGCGAAACCGACTGAGTGGTGTTGGCACCAATCTATGATTTAGTTGCAGTGTGTTTCTTCTGCCTTCTGTGAAATTTGGGGAGAGAGCTAGCAAGTAATGAAATAGTGAAAATCCTAGCTCAGATCACAGAAGTCCTGTGGTCCTCCAGGTTTTGGTAATTATCCCATGATCCCACAGCTAGGACTGACTGTCTGGGTAGAGACTAGGAGCATTCTTTGCATAAGTCATTGTACTCTTGCCTGCCCAGCTAGCCAGTGAGTTATGAGCAGTGCTGGCCAGAGCAAGTGCTTTTTTGGACAAGATGCTGAACACAGAAGTCTCAGCAGATCATTTTGGATATATGCTGACATGGCAGAGTTCAGATGATCCAGGAGTCAGCACTGTACGAGCCTCTTTAAACAAAAGCTGTAACCCAACAGCAAATGCTTGGAAGCGAATTTAAACCAAAGTGTTGATCCTTGCTGTGTTCCCCTGCTGACTCAGTTATGTAGCAGCTTGCAGGTAACAGAGAAACTGTTTCTTTTTTTCCAGCTGGATCAGAGTAACCAGGATCAGAAACGGCAATGAATCTCCCCAGCCACATGCGCGTGTCCCTCCAGACTACTGAGTTGGTTCAGTATTTTGTTCCTTTAAAGAGCAAAGCAGCTGGAACAGAAAGTTTTTACCGACACCAAACCATCTTGAGTCTCAGACAGCATCGCTTTGTCCCCAGGATCACAATAATGAGAGCTCTCCGAAACCCATTGCCACAATCCCACAATATCCTCTCTCCGGCACTCTAATGAAAATGTACCACCATATGCGAAAAAACATGAACTTTAAAAACAAGCTTTTTTTCTTTTTTGCCTTTAAGTTCTGGGAAATTCACAAAGGTCTTGAAGCCTTCCCTGAATTCATGTGCCTCCGTATGAAAATCTCGTTTGCATTTCTCTTTACTAAGGTAGCGCTGTTGTACAGACATGGTTTTCTAAGACTACTTTCTAAGAAGAAGTCAGAACAGAAAAGATCATTTAGTTCCTAGTTTGTAGGTGATGGTACTTTGTGTTTTGCCTCTTCTCCCATCTCATAACAATGTTAAGACCAGGTGAGAAGGAAATCATCTATACAAGGGATGACATTTTCCTCTCCTCAGCTGGACCATTTTCAGTTACTCTACACTGACAGTCTTTTCAATTTTCGTGAAAATAACTGTTTGCAATGAAAAACTATCTGTTTTGGTCTGTCTGACAGAGGTGAGGTGTGTCCAGTTTCTGAGGTCTTACCTGTGATACCTGGAGATTTGAAGAAGGCATCCCTGGACTTAAAACTCACAAATTTGCTGATGTAATTGTCTGCAGAGGGGTGTAAGCTGCTGTGACTTGCATGCCCAGCCATACTGATTTTAGTTACACTGAGACATGCCAAAATAAATAACAGACAGTGGCCCAAAATTATAATTGCTTGTTTAAGAGAGGTTTCACATTGGAAGTAGTCTGAGAGCACTTCCTGAGTAGCCCTAGGTGCAGCCACTCAGTGTCCCACACTCCTGCTCCAGCAGAATACACCATGAACACTCCTTACCCTTGAGTGTCTGCAACTGAAATTCCAAGAGCAAATGACAAAGATGTATTCAAGTCTTGGCTGGTAAAGCAAAGGGATAGGGAATTCCCAATGGTTTGCTGTATTTTCTGAACTGACATGTATTCTCTCTTAGCTAGATTCAGATCATGTTTAAAGATCAAAGTTTTTCTATTGTTGGTGAAAGACCCCCTGAACATCATATGATCTACTGCTAGACTGAACCACACAAGAACTCCTATGCTTTAACTAGATTGTGCTGCAAAAACAGGCTCGTAGTTGAAGGTATTTGAATGCATGTTTTCTACTGTTAAACAGAGCTCTGCATGTAACAGGGTAGCTCCATTTACAAAATTTATATTCTGGCTCCTTTCTTTATATATAGAGTACCTCCAGTAAAATTTTTCCTTTTGCAAATTAGAAGCTTAGAGTAATGTATTTTATAACTGATTTTTTTTCTCTCCCTGAAGTTTTATATTTTTTCATTAAAAACCCTGAACATTTTGGCATTTAACTATATTTCTTTTGCAAAGCTTTAAAGCAGCAGCTTTGCTTACTGCCAGCATGACACAATGCAAGAACACATTGTTCCTTACAAAAAAGAGAGGAAATTTGAAAAAGTGTGAGAAGGAAAGAGAGAGGCCGGGACCTCTTCTCTCTGGTCAGACCATCCTTGGACTCCTTCTGAGCCCTGTAGGGGGCTAGCAGGAAGGAATTTGTAGCCACGGGGACACGTTATCCAGAACCAAGGGTTGAACCTAATTGTAAGCAGATTTTGCCCGCCTTCTTTTGGATGAATGATGGCCCACTGGCATGTGACCTGCCTTGGCAATTTCCCTACAGTGTCCAGGCTGCCATAAGGAGATACGTAATGTCTAGAGTGATAGGAAACTCTTTAGTGCAGATGGTACAGAGCTGCCTCATAAAATGACTCACTGTGAATCCTTACAGAAATCTCAGCTATAAAAATGATAATGGAAAAAGCACAAGAAAATGCAAAATGTCTTAAGAACAAATTAGGACATGTCATGTCTTCCATTTGATGTACGAAAAAGACATATTCTACAACCAAACCAACAACTTCTTCCCTTTCATTGTTTTTGACTGGCCAGGTGAAATCTATAGGACAAAGTACTGGAACTGTGGAAGTGGAAAGAGCTCTTGGAGGAGGTAGAGTGACAGCTGGCAAAGTTCTGACCATTCCTTAGGGAAGAGAACCGACTTCTTAGGAAATGCTTTGTGCACATAAGGTCTCTTTTTGATTTTCACTCCTCTCGTCCTCCCAGGAGTGGGAGGAAGCACTTACTTAGTAAAAGATGACACCTGTGTTTTTTTTTCCTGTAAGAATCACTGGATGTTAGTTCAGAGCTATATTCTGAACCTCTGTGGGTGGAATTTTTCCTGTAATCCCTGAAGTGATTACAAACATGTATTTTAGAACATGGCACCATTTAAGTCACATTTTCAATTCTTTCCTTCTTTACTTTGAATTCTCACATATTTTCACTTGTTTCTCAGTATAATTTGTTGAGCATTTTTCAGGGGTTTATCCCTCACTTAAAGCAATATCTCTGCAGCATTCCAGAATTGTCTGTGACTTTTATTGAATTTACTGTGTTCAATAAGGACAGGCAGTAACACAAGACCAGAAGTAACGCAAGAATTAGGGAAGAGGAGAGCACTGAATATGCTTTTACCCTTTCTCCTCTTTCCACCATGCGAGATGATATCAGAACACTAAGTAAAAACATACAAGTCATTTTGAAAGAGAAAGTACTAAATACTTGAAGGTCGCATGTGTTATTGTGATGGTGATAGAGGGCACGCTTATTTTTACTCCATAGTTGCTATGTCAGCATTTTAATGGGGTTTAGCAGCAAATTCTCTAATTTCTCCCACTTACGTCACTTACCTTAGATTTTTGGAGCAGGTCCTATGAGAATAGAACGGAATTTTCTGTAAGAAATTGAACCCAAAGTTCAGCTCCATAAACTCATCAAGCTCTCTCCAGTCTTTTGCAGAGGAAGCAGGGTCAGAACACATGTCTGGTCCTCTGAGGAGTTGCAAAATGTACAGGTATTTAGGATACTTGGTACAAGGAATCACAACAGATCTAGTCAAAAACCAAGATTGCTTGGGCCTGTACAGAGCATGAGTGGAAGGGTTTTGACACAAGTTGTCCTGTTAACTCACATGCACACCTGTTGCGCTCCTTCCCCTGCTCTGCTTTACCTCCCTTACCCTCTGTTGACTGTCTCTCTGCAAGAGCAAGTAGTACCACAGAGGTATAATATAACTGTCTTTCAAGGACCACTGAACAACGCTCCTTTCCCCCTCAGCTAACTCACAGTACAAACACTGTAGATGTCAGCCTCAAGACAAAAAATGCTCTCCTCAGAAGAAAGAATCATTCTCAAGATGACGTTCTCCATCTGTACTGTCTGTGACTTTATAACTGTGTCCACATCTTCCTAGACCAACCAGATGTTCCCAGACAGTTGATTCTGGAGTTCTAATGCCAGAGCATCAGTGAAGAGCCTCTGTAGAGCTGCTTCCAGCTGGCCACTGGGTAAGGAGCTGCTCTCACTCCGTGCAGACAGATGGAAATGGAAGAAAAGAACCACTAGCTGCGACATTTGTTGTGTGATGGTGTCACTGTGCTATCTGCTTGCCATCTGATTCATGCACTGAAGTTGTGTCAGCCCAAGTGTCCTTTTTTGCCACAGAGTCCTATTGGGATGAGACAGTAAAAATGCTGAGATCTAAGCAAAGCAATAATGACCCTTTTCTGGTCTGTCAGACTCATATTGTGGTACAGTAATGGATTTCAGATTGAGCCCTACCTGCCTGCAGTGAAGCAAATGAGACAAGGGGCAGGTGCTTTGGGGGAGGGAGCCCAAAAACAGTCATCTGTGAGGAAACAGGGTAATGTATGCAAAGGGCTCAGCTGTAACAACGGGAATTTGAATAAGATTATCTCTCAGTGGTAATGTGATCTTCATTTTTTGAACACTCTGGAGAAATACTTGTCTGATACCTCAGAATTCAGCTTCATATTGACTTTCAAAGTTGTGATCTCTGCTGGCTAGTGTAATTGACCCAAAAGAGCAGAACAGTTGCAGAACAGCACAAGGGGACAACAAGGAGTTTGTGTTTTGAAGATGCAGATTTTTTTTTTGACAACACAGCACTGATTTGTAAGCACATCTTCAACTTACCATCCAATAGTACCCCCTGCAATTCAGTTGAGGTTCCCCCAAATTTCAGTCTGAGCCTCTCTGTAGTCAAAAGATCCACACTGATCCATACAAAACATCATTTATTCATAAAGAGGAAATTAATTCTGTGTTTGTATTTGATATTGAGTACATCTGCTACTCTGCATTTGCACCACACTGCAGAACAGTTTATAGGCAGGCTGTAAAAGGTTTTCTCTGAGAGGTTATGGGGAGAATAGTCAGAAACACAACCCAGAATCTTTCTCTGCCATGATATAAAATAAACTATTTTCTGTCTGTATAAACAATTTCATTTCAGAACCAAGCCCCAGGAATGTGGACCTGTGATGAAAATATATAATTCAATTTGAAGTGGAATATTTGGTGATAAAAGTACTCCCAGGAATAATATTTAAAGAAGGATTACATTCTTCCATACCACAGTTACTTGTTTTCTTCTGGCAAAGTAGACAAACACACTTGGAAATGTAACTCGCTACATCAGAAATTGAGTTTTCCTAAGCATTTCTTAATATGCACACACATACTCACACAATTTTAAAAGCCATATGATTTTCTATAATTTTATTTCAGATTAGTTAAACTCCAAGATAACTAAATTTCAATGTGAAAAAAATTATGGAATAAATGAGATCTTAATTAGATTTGTTAATTAGCTGATATTTCTGCAGAATCCTGTCAGCATTCAAAACTCTTTCGTATGTATGGCTTTATATGATATTAGAATACCTTGGCAATAGGAAGTTTAAAACTAAATTATAAAATAGACTTTTTATACAGTCTTGTAAACATTTGTTTTTGAATGCTCTGTATAAGCAATGAAAACCCTGTGTTCCATGTTTCTGAAACTACTTAAAACTGTGGTCTTAAAAGGCTTCAGTGGAAGAAAAGCTCTCTTTTTTTCCCCTCTTCAGCCAGCCAGTGAATAGATCCACAAAAGAAGCTAATTTTTTTCCCCCTTTTTCCTACAGAAATGGCTCATAAAGCTGCATTTTGCAGGGTGGACAAAAGCTGCTGAACAAATTACAGTGAATTTCCTGCCTTGCAATCCTTCAAGACATCTAAGGAAATCATGGTGAGTAACAGTCCAGATCTGTGCTCTTTCATGTGCTTCATTTCAAGTCCAGACTTTACTCAGTTGACATGGATGCAAGCTGCAAAGTTTGGATTCAGGTTTTTTTAATGTTTGAAAGTTCAGAAATGTGTATAAATAAGTTGTTGGTTTTTTCCCCCAGATTGTAACATGGGAAGGTTCCCACTGTGAGGTTTGGATCAAATCTGGAGGTTTGGTTCAGCTCTATTTTTGTTTCTAATGTACTAAATTCACGGCGTTCACAGGCTGCCATAAACTGCCTCTGTTAAACGTGCTCATTGTTAAAACATGCAGCAGACTTGGCTGAAATTGTGCATCACCTAATGGAAGCCAGCAAAACTGTGGGCTGGAAAGAACCCCTAGCTGCAGTATATGGCCCAGTGAACACCTGGACGTGCTGGAAGTGACAATATAAGTGGTATATTCATAGTAACCATGTCTAAGAATTGCTTAAACACTCAAGGACCCAGTTCAGGTAAGAACCTCTGAAATGCTTCTGGTTTTCCAGGAGGGACTGTCTCAGGCACCACTCAGCTATTGAAAGAATTGGTATTCCTGGCCATGCTGTTTAGGAAGCAACAGTACTTTTATAACTGAAAACAAGGCTCGCTCTTGAATTATCAATAAAATGTCAGTTTTTCCAGCTGCCTTGAGTGCTCCATTCGCTGGCACTATGACTGGAGTCAGGAGGTGTTGTCTGCCACAGCTGCTCCCTGCCACTACAGAACAAGTGTGTTTTCTGACCACTCACATGTTTTGAACTCCTTGGCTCCCAACAGACCTCTCCATGCAAGCCCCACTTTGCAAGCAACTTCTTTCTGTTTATTGCCTGTAACTCCTCCATTCCACTACCCTCCCTTTGCACATGAAGAGGTGAGGGCAGGGAAAGTGATAGCAGAGATTTTGGTGAAAGTTTGTGCCTGACTGGAAGTCCCCTTACACCAGTGACATTGTTCCAGGTTGGAAGCTGGGATGCCTCTAACGATGGCAGTTTAAACTGGTGTCACACTGGCCATTACTAATTTAATTTTATTCCTTGGGAGAAGCTATGCTGTACACCATATCTGCAAAGACTTGTGTTGTGAAGATAAGGCATTGCATGGGCTACACTTTATGCACCCTACTAAAAAGAGCTTTATGTGCCAGCTATGGGAGGTTGGCTTAGGAGAAAATGTATGTAGAAAAGTCAGAAATAAAGTATATTTTTTTTCCCTGCATGCCATAAGATCAACGATTTTTTGTCTGTATAAACAATTTCATTTTAGAACCAGGAAGCAGGAATGTAGACCTATGATGAAAATATATAATTCAATTTGAAGCTGAACATTTGGTGATAAAAGTATTCCCAGGAATAATATTTAAAAAAGGATTACATTCTTCTATACCTTAGTTGCTTTCTTACTCTGGCATAACAGAGTCTCTGAGTACATTTCACCCCAAACATCTCAGCTAATACTTGATGAAGTTTCTCAAATGGCAACCCCGCTATTGCCTTTACATAAAATAAATGCAAAGCTTAATTTTAGTAGCCTCCTCTGTCATGCAGGATCCAGAAGACTGTGGGCTTTGAGAGTGTGGTAGCTCTAAACTAATTTGGGAGGCTGCTGTTGACAACTGTGAAGTCTATTTCATCCAAATAGAAACGCTTAGAAATATCTTCGATTTCCTTTGTGGAAATCAGTGAAGAATCTCACCCATACCACAAATACTTTGAAACCACTAAGATCCATGTGAACAACAGTTGGAGATGATTATGTCTGAGCTGTGCATGGTTAAGGAGGCTTCTGAGAGTATCAGAGCCTGTGCTTTGGGCAAGTCATTGGGTGGGAGGAATGTAAAGGGCTCTGCATTTGCCCTCACCATAGGTCAGCAATCCTCTGGGGTGGTGCTGAACACAGAAAAGGGACCTGGATTATGTGCTTCTGTGCTCCCAGTCACCAGCATGCAGGGGAGAGAAAGGTCACTCAGAGCTGGGCCCACCCTGGCAAACCAGAGTAGACCCCAGGTCTTTGGGTCTCTGCAGAGGAGCTGGCAGCCCCGAGCTGGCAGCCCCATTCTGGCAGCACGGTGGGAGTCTGGAGGCAGGCGTGCCCCCCTACCCCTCCTGAACTGCACCCAGGGCATCCTGGCAGAAGCTGAAAAGCTGGGAGAACTTGCTATGCAAAATCCCTCCATGGAGAAGCCTTGGCCATGATTATGAATCCTCCAAGGGCTTATGGAAAAGTAATTCTGATCTGTGTGGTTCTTCTGCCTGTTCATGATGATGACTGAGAAAAGTAATTCTAAGACTTTGACATGCTCGCCTTTAGTAAAAGGCATATTTTTGCAATACTACCAGAAAGCTAAAATAAGACTTCTCTGATGCTTGGAGCTTTCTGGCATGGAGTCTTTTTGACATAAAATACACTTATCCCAAAACTCAAGTGGACCTCTGAGATTTTGAAGCTGTAACCATAGCAAAACATAACTTTAAGAGGGGGAAAATGTTCTGTCAGTGTCATTTCAGCTCCAAATGGTGCAATCGATTTCTCTTAGATACACAGTTCTTTTTGGTCTCAAAACAGACCTGGTAATATCAAATAATTCCAGTGAACTATTTCAGTTATAAAAGAAAATGAAGTTTGATACATGACTACCTAAAGGACTTTCAAAAACACTGTGGCAGAATGACCTTCAAGGAAAGCCAGGCCCAATAAAAACACTCAACACAGCTGCAATATCAACCCCTTTTCCTGGGATCCCAGGGTAGTGCAAAAGCCTTCAGTAGTAGGTAGTATTTGCTTTTCAGCCCAGCTTGAATTATTTCTATATTAGTTTTTATTGGATCTATATGTGGCTATTTTATGGCTCTTTAATGTTTATGATGTATTTATTATCATTCCTACATTTCCCCTGCAGCTCTACTGAAGTGGGACTATCTAAAGATCGTGGAGCTATTTGTTATTGTACCTTTAATTTACAGCCACTCCATATTTTACATTAGAAGAATTCAGCAGTGTGACTGACATTAATTAAGTCTCACTATGTCCATCTAAATTCACAGTACTATATAAAATGCAATTAGAGGTAAACCAAGTCCAGGAGCAGCCTGGACCACGAAACAGGTTTATGAGAGGGCCTGGGAAGCAACCTGCCTGTGGCAGATCCCTGTTTCCAACGCCAAGCTATAAATCATGTCACTAAGTAGATCAAAAGCCTTGCTCCATTGCCTAAACAATTGCCACTCAAACTTAGAGGTGTATTAGTAAAACCTAGCCACTTTTTGGTGAGGAGTGTTGGCTGGCAGCAGAGTGAGATGGAGTTTGGCTTGGTCTCAGAACCAGGTCCAGCCTAAGTGAGAAGGCAGTGTTTCCTCTGCTGCTGCCCTGTCTCAGCACGGGTTTGGCATCCATACTTATGAGAAGATATCCACGCCATGAATACTGTCTTGGAGTAGCCCTCCAGGCCTGAGTCCTTCCCATGCTTGTCACTTAATGCCTTCCTTTCCTTTCACCAACTCTCACCCTCTCCTGCGAGTTCTGTTGCTGTCTAATTTCAGTTCAAATTTTTTTGTCGCTGAATCAGATACCAACAACAATTTGCTCCTTTTCTCCTGTCCTACTAATTCTCCATCTCCTTCTAATAGAAATAACTCAAAGTAAGACCACAAGATCACAGGAAAAACCAGATGGGAAGGGATCTCAGGAGGTCACCTAGTTCAACCTCAACTTACAGTCTTCTCAAGTCTTTTGTATCAAATTAATAATGCCAAACCATGGCCCAGTTTACACATGTAAAATGACAGAGTGCTAAAGAGAACTGAAGAAACAATAGTAACTTTACACCACCTCAGCTTGCTTCCACAGTGTGCTGGTTTGGGCTGAGATGGAGTTATTTTTCCTCACAGTGGCTGGTATGGGGCTGTGTTTTGGATTTGTGCTGAACACAGGGTTGATAATACAGAGGTGTTTTTGTTATTGCTGAGCAGGGCTTGCCTTTTCTGCTTTTGGTACTGCCACACTGGGGAGGGGACTGGGGGTGCTTGGGAAGCTGGGAGGAGACACAGCCAGGACAGGTGACCCAAACTGACTAAAGGCATATTCCAGGCCATGTGGCACCAATCTCAGTGTATAAAGTGGGGGAAAGAAGCAGGAAAGTGGCGGGGGGGGGGGGCATTTGTGGGGATGTCATTT
>VZSE01004118.1:308386-335025 GCA_013398275.1 Promerops cafer | reverse complement strand
AAAGAAAGTGGGGAAAAGAAGAGGAAAGGGGGGGGGGGGGGGGGACATTTGTGGTGATGTCATTTGTCTTCCCAAGTCACTGTTATGTGTGATGGGGCCCTGCTGTCCTGGAGATGGCTGAACACCTGCCAGCCCATGGGAAGCACTGAATTTATTTTTTGTTTTGCTTTGCTTGTGCGCACAGCCTTTACTTTAGCTATTAAACTGTTTTTATCTCAGCCCACGAGTTTTCCAGCTTTCATCCAACTGATTCTCTCCCCAGTCCTGCTGGTGAGGGATTGAGTGAATGGTTGTGTGGTACTTGGTTGCTGTCTGGGTTTAAACCACAACACGCAGCAAAACCATTTTCTTAGATGCACATTTAATTGATGGATTGATGATTCATTGTTTGGGAATTTCTTTGTTAGTGTTTGGAAATAATTTTGTTCAGAATCTATGTCATTGTGTGAACTTCTGCATTGACATATTGTCAGCCTTTATGACTCTCCCTAGACTGGATCTCAAGCTCATAAGAGACTTTCTTTCTTCCATGGTAGCCATGCAGACACTATACCTGATCATAGCAGGAGGATTTGCTGGCCTTCAACAAATAGAAATTAGCAAAATTGGCAGAGGCCTTGAATGCCATGTGAAGCCTGAACCTGACACGTTGAAAGAAGAAGATTTTCCTAGTATGGAAGTACTGCTTCCAAGGTGGCAGCTTTCTTGGATGACTCTGGACACTGGAGAGAGGGACCCTAATTCCTTTTCTTTTCCTCTCCTGTGATGTTTCCCTATATTAAAGAATTGCTTTTCTCCTGCAATGGTTATGTTACACAGATGAGTGGATCTCTGTGATATCTGTAGGTCACAATGTCACATACCTGGTGCTTGGATGTTATTTTCATATCTGTGGAAAAATATGCCTCCTCGTTGATAAACCAAACTGATAAACCAAAGGACCACTTTATGATTAGATAATATATAAAGGATGTTATGGTTTTAGGTTGATTGTAATATTTCTTTGGGAAATTTATTTGGATTATCTTCCTTCTAAACTTCTGTCATCCAAACATTTCCAAATTATCCCACAACAGAAGTCCAAAACTAAGATGTGCTCCAAGTTCAGACTCCTTGAGTTTGCTTATTTTCAGACTATCAGTAGTTCCTAGGCTATGGTACTGTAAAGAAAGCTGATTTTAGAAATTTAACTGCTTGATAAAAGCATATAATTTACAAACCACTCAACAAAATACTCATCAGAAGGGATCTCTTGCTATTGCTTCCCACATGCAATCAATAGATCACTTTAACTACAGTGCTTTTACCCTCTGTTTATCATCCCTTCTGAAGCCATGTGGAATACTCATCTTCTCTAATCCTTGTCTATAGTATTTCCAAAGTACTTTACAAGCTTGGAGTAATGGACTTTAATGCCTTGCAGCAGCTGAGCTGGTAGCATATATGATACCTTAAATGTAACAATCAAAGGAGCATGCAAGGTTTTGGTATTTCCGCTGACTTGCAGATGTGCAGTATCCAGGTCCAAAAACAGTAATGTCAAGTTTAGACTAAAAGTGTTTAAAACAAAATAATGTCTCACTGCTCTATGTCAACACTCCTATAATGTGAGAGGATATTCTCTGATAGAGAGAGCACCAGTATTAAATATCTGTTATCTGAGCTCTACAGTAATTTCTTTTTTGTATGTTTGTCCATGAATAACCTTGCTCAAGATTTATGTAACAGAGTGTATTGTTTTATTAATCCAGAGCATGTGGTATTCTCCAGGTGCTAAGCTTTGATCTCCTTGTCCTTCTATGTATTAAGTTTTCTGGTTCTCATTGACACTGATGCTCTTGATTTAAGGTAATCCTCTTATTGTCGGGGACAGGAAAAACTGCAAGTGAACTCTGCAGTGAACCTGGAATCTTGTTCTTTTCTTTCGTCTCAGTTTTGATTGAATCTCCACTAAATTCAGTTCAGCAGAATCCAGCCACTGCTTTTAGGAGTAAAAGTATATCTTTCTGCAACATTTTATGGCATGGAATGTCGTTTATGGCACATTATATTACAGTTTGAAATGCTAGCATTCACTAACAAGAGGAGCTGTGGTTTTATATTAAAACAACTGAGCAATGTAAAAAACCTCTAGAAATCCAAGAAGGCAGTTTTCCTGCGGCTGGTAACAGAAGGAAAGAGTGTGAGTACATGTGCAGTGGAAAGTATGGGACAGGGAAAGAAGAATGGGACAGTGAAAAAAACTGCTGGAGCAAGGCTCCTTCCAAATGTCTGCTGGCATGTAGGGTAAGAGATGACAGTGCCACACAGTTCACTTCTGAGGTATCATAGGAGGAGCAGCTGCTTCTCCTCAAGGTTTCTCTTGCAGCTGGCACTGACTCCCCACCTCTCACCTCTGCTCCACTGCTTTTTCTCACCTACCATGACAGTTTGTTTCACAAGCATGTGCTTACTTGAGACAACTTGGTTCTGGGAATGGGAGTTGCTGGGCCAGGTTTGTGTGGTGGGCTGGCATGGTCAGATAAGTGTGAAACCAACTCCCTACTCCCCCTCAGCCCACATGCATGCCTGACATGAAGCCAGAGAGGTCTGCAGCACTGTGCAAACATGGGCTTTTCTTCAGGGCCAGCGCTGTGGTCGGGAAGAAATATTCTGTGCTCTGAAATCAGGAATTGCAGGGTGACATTCACTAAAATATCTACACCACTTGAGATTTCACTGGGGATAGGACATGGACTCCTTGTAGAAGTCCAGGGCAGTACAGCTTAAAGGGGTCATCTAGCTCATTCCCACATCCCAGCCCAGCATAACTATGCCAACATCTTGGTTTTTTGCAGATGGGTGTCTACTCTGCCCTTAGCAAGCTCCCCTGTTGGGTATAATTCATTCTCCATGGCAAAACTTCCCAACACTTTTTTGCTATTGGCATTAAATCTTCTAACATTTAACCTTATTCTTTCTTGCTGATACTGAGGATAATTTACTTCTTAAAATCTTCTTGGGCACAGGGAAGACTTTCTTTCCTTCTTTTTGGCTAGCATCCTCAACGCAGTTGAAGACTGTTACTACTGTCTCTCCTTGGTCTTCCCTTCTCCAATCTAAACAATAAAACGCTTCAGGATTTCCATGAGTATAATTTTCTTCTAGTCATTCTCATGACTCCTTGAAGAAGGGGCCAAGCCTCTCTTGCACTACAAGACTTACCAAAGCCATGTGGAATAGAAGAATTCATTTGTGCATCCAGTAGATTACACTCTTGATTATCCATTTTGGTAGGGCAATTGAATTTTTTTCCCCTGGAAGTAGTTATTTCTGACATATGCTTTGCTTCTGCACTGAAGGTACAGCCTTCAGCCCTTTTGCTGTCTCTGCAAGGGCCTGCCCATCATCTTTTGATGCAGCTGGTAATTATTCCCCAGAAGCTTTGCATCACTCCTGGTTGAACTGGAGATACTTTCAATACTTTCTCTAGCTATTTGGGGCAGATAGGTTTCTCATTCAATTTATAAACAACGGGAAGTTGAGCAAGACAAGTTGTCAAAAGGTAAGATGAAAATTCAAAGTGCTCTTGAGAAACTGGAGGACAGGTCTGAAACAGACAAGACTATGAATTGTTAAGATTTCTGCACCAGGGCTGCCAACTGTGCCAGGCCACATGGTCCCTTACCTAGGCCAAGTGTATTGCCCTGATGCTCCACCAGCTTATCAGCCCCATGCTCTAAAAGTGCAACCTGGAATCAGTGGGAGCAGAAATCTTTGAGCACTTCCCAGTGCCCACAAAGGTCACTTTCTTTGTGTCTCCCATCTCTTGACACTTGTGTTAATGCTGTGAGTGCTGGCCTAGAAAAGAGGTTTAGCTACACTTTGAAATGTAGCTCCTGCCAGAGGGATCTGGGAGTAAAAAAAATTTAATCTTAGGAGTCAGGAGGCAGCTGAAATAATTTATGGACAGGGCAGAATATACATAGCTTCAAAAATGTTGTTAGTTTTTGTAATATGCAAGGAGGACTGTGTAGTGGAGCATGTATACATGGAAATAGTACAAATATTTTGCCAGAATCCTTAGGGTATTGGGAAAAGATTTCCGTTCTACTAGTTGAATTGTCATGAGGGATTTTCAAGGGTCAAGTTCCATATTGCAAGGAGGATATGAAACTTTTAGGCCATTTATTGCATGGGCATGTAAAGCAAAGATTGTGCATGCTTGGAGGTTGTAAAAACAATTGGCTCTTTTATGTTTGAAAAGAGGCTTTGTGTCATGGGCTGTATTGCATCACTGAATCTTAATCTCTTGAAAGGCATGATTGAGAAGACGGTGCTGTGCATGCTGAAGGAGTATGGCAGGCTCATTAGAGGGTTCACAATGAACCCTCACAACATGTGGCACAGTAGAAGCTGCACATCACATGATTCGTGCAAATTGCAAAATATGAAACTTAGCAGTGAATATGATACATCTTTTTAGAGGGGCCCACTAAGCTGAAAAAAAAAAAAAAAAGGCAAAAATTCCTGGGGAGCCTTCCCTCATGCTATGATCACAGGGAATTTTGAATAGAAAATATTTTGCCCGCCTGGCATATTCTTGCAATACTTTTCTATTATTCTCTAAACTAGAAGTCACTTCTTTGTTGAGAGGAGGTAGAACAGCACAGGTTCTTCTCCTTCTTCAGGTGTAGGTTTGGAGGGACTCTGGAGACCTAGAAGCATATGCTTTTTGAACACTGGAAAACGTTATGCATTTGTTGTGTGAGGAGTGTTGGTCCACAATACCTTTGAACACAGCATTGAGACGCATATAAATGAGAAAAGAGAGGAAAAGCAGAGATAGATCATTGAAGTGTTATAGTTGCCCTGTTATTACCAAGATGGATAAAATAACCCCACCATTTCATGCTTTTTAACAGATCCAGATTTCAATAGGTTCTACCAGTATCCTTCCCTTTAACACTAATATTATCCATGTAGATGTCTCAAAAGAGATTTTCTATTTAGAACATTTTCTATTGTGTCTCTAAGTGGTAGTCTCAAATGCAGTTTTGGTGTTCTCTCTGTCTAACCTAATGTTATATTTTCTACCTATTACAGCTTAGTAATATAATACAATACAGTATATGACCTAAGGCTTCCTTACACACAAACCAGAAAATTACTATTTTATTTGACAGCCAGCCCAAGTGCATATAAAAATCACCTGCGAAAGAGGTTTCTAATAGTTGATAAATTAGCAAAAAAAAAAATTGCACTGTATTTTATGATTAGTAGGCAGACATACGAATAAGAAAATCAGTAGCAATCAGAAATCTGTATGATACTGTACATTATAATATATTAGCTAATATTATCCAGATGAGAAACCACATACAATGCTTCAACATTTCCCTCTAATTTCCTATTCCGCAGCACCAGTGAAGGAAACTTTTCTTCCATTCTTTTCATGAGAGGTCTTAATAATTCTTTAAAACTGCACATGCCACAGGGCAAACCAGAAAGCATTGCTTTGTAAAGCAGGTGACCTGTCTGTTGTTCTGCTTGGTTGTTGCCAGTGCATTTTTCATTTAAGAAAGGAGCTGTTTCATTGAGCCGTTTTAGAGACAAAGACTGAGATTACTCAGGCTGATAAAGAGTGAAATGAGGAGTAAAGTGTCTAAGTACAAATGTTTAACTCATCAGCCCTGTACTTCTGTTGGTGGATAGAATGCTATTAGTCTTGGATTTCCTTCATTAGTCAGTCTGCAGCTTAAGCTACTCTGACATCTTTTTTATTTTTCTTCTGCAGCAAAATGTTTTCCAGTTTTTACACCTTTTTTATCCTTCCCTGTGGATACGCTGTCCTCTATCAAAGATTCAGATAATTCAGGTACATTTTATTTTCTGAAGTATTTTACTGCTTCTTCTTTCAGGCCATAGCAGAGGCTGAGATGATTTATTGCTATCAGTAATAATCTGAATTGCTAAGAATGTTCCCAGGGTTTGAAAGAATGGGAAAGCACGTGGGGAAGAGGAAAAATAGAAAATCCTACCCTTGGCCAGCTTGCGTTGTCTTAGCCTACTTCTTTAGGTTCTGGACAGTTATTCTGCATTGTATATAGTCCCTTATTAGATTATTTGGTCTTCCATAAAGACTGACATTGGAAAGAAAAGAGAAGATCAAACAACCAGCAATTTAGAATAATTTCAAATTAAAGAGTGGTTCTATCCAGAAAAAGGGGCTGTAAAACTATCACCTTTAAACTCAACAGACCCTACTCACATTAAATTGTATAAACTTCTTTTACTGACGAAAAGAAGTTTTTACTGGTTTTAAAACCTTGTTGGAAAAGTGATGCCTGAGCAAATTGTATTGTATTGTCTTGAACTCCATCAGCAAAGTCATGTATTTGTTAACCTCTGCATAATTATTTGGAGCAATTAAACTTCACTGGTTTTGCTGCAAGGGTGTTTGATTCCAAGGAGTCACTGCTTTGCCAGATGATAACCTTCCTGGGTCAAAAGCCCACTCAAAAACTGATGGGTGAGTCTCATCTAGAAAGATCATGGTCTAAATGCTGAAGCCCAGGGGGGAAGTGAAGATTAGTGAAAACCGAGCCTGAAAATTAAGAGTGTTTGGAACAGAAATCAGTAAGAAATGTCAGCACCTTGACATTCAGAAAGCCCCTGAAGGAGAAAAGACATGGCTAAAGCCTAATACAAACATGGCTTGTGCTTTGCTAAAGCAGTCCCCAGCCTACTTGCAGGTTTCAATGTTGCAGATTTTAACATGAGCAGTCATATAATTGCCAATAGAGCTATTTTAAGCAGTCCTGTAGGGAATTCAGACCTTCTGAAAGCCCAACATAAGATGAAAACTTGTTTAGAAAATTCATTTGGGAAAGGAAAAAAGGAAATATCCAGCACAGCAGCCAATTTCAAATTCAATTTCAAAGAGATGTCCTGAAAAAGAGGAACCACCCACCCTAGATGGGGTCAGACAAACTCTGGAGTATGCAATCCTTCCTGCTGCTTCTTCTCTTGCTATCTGCTTAGTGGACATAGACTCCAACTTTTTCAAGCTTTTTGAGCTGGCATTAGTACTCCGTGTGTCCCTGGCAGAACTGGGTTGCCAGCGGCTCTTGTCCTCCTGGACTGGTGCAGAAGGTTTGGGAGCCAAAACCTGCTAGCTGAAGCAGGGTAGGATGGTGATAAGGTCACAGCATCACCACACTCAATGCTTGTCAGATGCCTGGGTATCACCTCCTGTAAATCTCCTCCCTTATTCAAGAGCTGAGCTGCTCCTCTCCCCTGTCATCCAGGTGGTCCTAATAACAGGGATTTCTGTTCAGCCCTTCCTCCTTTTTCTGGGATGGGCAGTGAAGGTGTCAGCTGCCTTCATGGTTGTCTGTACTACAACAGATTGGCTGGAGACTGCAGCTGGATAAAAACCTGATCCATTTCACACTGGCTTTTATGAAATAGTAAGTAATGATTCCCACCCCAAATGGGACTGAGATGACGAATTCATGGTCTCTTTCAACAGATCTTCTTTCCTTTCATATCTTCCCTTCCAGAACTAAAAATCCTTGTGTCCTCATTTACTCCAGTACATCAGTAAAAATGGAAGAAACAAGGGTCATGCTTTGCTGTCACTGAGACCCTTGCTACAGTCTTCAGCCACATCCGGGCTTTGTGTTTCTTCACCTTTCGTTTTTCATAGGAGGAAAGGAGAATCACATTCCTACCCTCTTGTAAACTAACTTGGCTGTAAAGTAGTGAAGTACATGTCAGCCAGTGACATCTGGTTTTGTCTCTGAATTGAACACTGGCCTCTGCAGAATGGTAATACTTTTCACAAGAGGCCAGAGGGGTGGGAAAATAAGAAACTTCTACAGGTTTGTCTTCTTTATTAAAACAAATGGATCACCAAATGAGTAGACAGTTCACAATTCATCAGGGAAAAATCAATACAGAGGAGATTTTTCACTACAGTTTATTGGACAGAAAGCCTTATATGCTTACAAGGACATGGGAAGCCAGGTACACCTCCAAATATTTCAAATAAAAGCAGCATTTTCTAAACACTGGCAGTGATTTTCTTTGTAAATAGGTTTAACCTTGGACCTTCTGTCATCTTGTATTTTTACACAGGAAATTAATTTTCTACATTCTCTGTGTGCATAGAGAAGACAGAAAGTAGAAAAACTCCATGGGATTTCCAAAAAAGCCTCCATATAAATTTTAAAATTAAACAGATGTTATATGATAACCATTAAATCTAAGCTATGGGTTCCGAGGTTATAAACTATACATAATGTTCTGAAGCAAGAGATGAAATAGATTTTTTTCATTTGCTGAAGGTTTTCCAGATCAAAAAGATCAGGATTTAGATGAATCCGTGTAGGCCTTGTGTTCCAACAAGAGTTTATAAACATCCAAAATAAGTAAATGCTCTCACAATAGCTAGTAAACACCCATGGGTAGAGCCGCTCTCTGACTTTCCAGCTCTGCTGGGAATGCAGCTACGCACTGCCAAGAGCCTGTCCATTGAGATAGCCATCCTCCAGTGGGCATTGGAGTGGATCCAAGGTGAGCTAAAGGGTGAGTAAAGGCTGTCTGCTTGCCTGATCACTTCCCGCAATCCTTGATCCATGTCTGTAATTCCAGAAGAAACCCCCACATCTTGTATTTTCTAGTTCAAAGTTACTATGTTACGTTACTACATTACTGGAAAAAAAATTGGAGATGGGATGGGAGATATCCCCCTGTAGTCCTTTAACCTGCAGGGGAAAGAGGAGACAGCAGCCAGTTTACACCAATCTTTCCCTGCAGCTGGAAAACTAAACAGAGGTTAGTAATGACTGCCTAAGCATCACAGAAATAGCAAGAGTCTTCACACTATCACCTGACCTTTTATGCCAGGCTTGTATTTCTATTCACTGCAGAGCAATCTCAGATTATTTCCACTGTCCTTCCAGAGGAATCCACTCTCCTTCATGGATCAAAAGCTCAGGGGATGTAAAAATGTATACTTTCCATTCTGTTGGTGTTAGATTTTACCTCCAAATCATATAAAATTTTGCCATTTCAGTGCTGTAGACTTTCTGTGGCCCAAAGAAGGGTGACTTTCTGTGCTACCTTTTATCTTCCTAAATATGTCCCTTTCAACCTCATTTTCCTCTTGATTTCCTCCATCTGGTTTTCATATGACCCTGAGCAGCTGTACAAGGTGCGTATATACAGTCTTTTGCTTGTTTCATCTTTACTGAGATGCCTTTCTGCTGAATATCTGCTTAACATGATTTTTATTTGAATCTATTTCAGTTTTAATCTTACTTCTGGCCTTCATGACAGAGCTGCTCTGAAAACTTACTGTTTTTTAGCAGCTTCTGAATTTAGAGCAATTCAGTCTTTCTAAAAAATTAAAAAAAACCCTTAACTCCATATAGTGCACAGTATTGAGTAATTAATCCCATTAATGCTAAGGCTTTTCCTCCCAAACACCATCAATTTAAAGAGTGTAGGGATGTCTGGGAAAGTAGGAAGACTATTTCTTTTGCATATTTCTTTTCCCTTGGAAACAACAGGCATTGTGGGATTTCTGCTTTCCCTGGAAAGGAAAAAATACCAGGAACATTTAAGGGGCTATGAAAATATACTACATTGCCCAAAAGCTCAAATTAAAAACTGCAGGATTACACCATAACCTGTGAGGCTGCCCTCTGAATTCTCTAAAACCCTAAAAGTGCTTCTCTTTTTGGAGGGGCTGCAGAGGCACAAGTGGAAGAGCCAGAGCTGGCCTCCAGTTCAGGTTCATGACTCCCATGAATTATGGCATGGACTCTGTTCATACTTCCTAACTCCACCTCATGCTTTCCCTATCCTGTCTACTTGATCTTTACCAAATCAGCATAAAAGAATTAAATCTGTATCATAATATCTTATGATTGCTGTACTTTTTCCCCTTGAAAACCAGCGTTTTCTAAGGATTCTTTTGTGTAATCCTAGGCAAAATGGAAGTCCATAATCTTGCTTAGAAATATCCTATATACAGTGTGTTTCCTGGCATTTTATACCAAAATTATTAATTTATTGTTGTTTTCCTCACCCACCCACGGAGTTCTACTTTTTGGGATAAATGCCAGCACTTGGCACATAATGCATGGTTGATTGTGACTTGCTAGACTGACTACTGCATTGGACAATGTACAGATGGATGTAGAGACTATTTTGGCAAGTCCATCACAGAAAGAATCAATGGTTTAAGGATCAAGCTGGCTCCACAGAGGTGCTGAGACATTGGAAATATATTGCTGTAATGCCATTGGGGTGGGTTTCTTTTTGTTGTTTTTTCTTCTTTTTGAAAGACCAATGAAATGCTTGAATAAGAAGGAGGCAGAACAGAATCTCAAGACTGCATAGTTAGTGGGATGGGAAAATTGAAACAGCACAGACAGAGAATGAAAAAATTCCATGGTAAGGATTCTCTGCACTTGGTTAGACATCTAGAAGTATCTTTTATGATGGTTTTGAGCTCATACATAAACTTTGATGTGCACCGTGCATACTTTTATCTGATTAGTCTTTCAAAAAAACATAAATCAGATCATTCTAGACACATCTGATTTTTTTTAAGAGCTTCAAGAGAATTTATCTTCATTCAAAAGGATATAAGTTTAACTTTTTCTCTACTTTTTAAAAAAATCACCTGATACCAATTAGAATTCCTTTACTGCTGGGCTGATTTATGGTACTGTAATACTGCACTGAAAATATGAAAGCAGAGAAGCAGTATTTCAAAATGCAGCATAAAATCAACAATAAAAATCTATATTTATAACCCAAAAAGTATGATTTCATTCTGGAGAATTACCAAGCTAATAGCAGTAATAAGCATGATTTTAGTTGTACCATATTGTACTTATTAAACACTTCAGGGGACTTGTGAATAAATCAAATCACAGGATCATTTTTGGATATTTGAACATATTTTTAGATATTATAAAAATGTGGAAAACTATCACAACTGGTTATCATTTGTTCATGTTTTCCAAAAATGGTTTTAATCATAGACCTCATTGTTACATCTTTCAAGATACCGGGCTGATGCCTGCAGGCTGGAAGAGTAACTCTATTTAGTAAATGTAGATTTAATATATTTTGGAAATAAAATTAACACAGAAAAAATACATGCAATAACGTGAATTATATTCACTATCCCAGGTAATCTTGCTTGGTGCAGGGAGGATGTTTCAGAGGAAGGAAGAAAAATGGTTTAGTAATAAAGATGGGCCATAACCAAAACCCTGGAGCCAAGCTTATGAGATACAATATAGAAAGCATGGATTCAAACTCATACTTTGCACATCTATCACAGGCTCAACTCCAGCATTGAGGGATGAGATTTTTCCTATGGAAGTGAATGAGTGAAGTAACAGAGCTTTTTATTATTCACTGCAATTCCTACTACCTGTAATACAACAAAGTTCAGAGGACTCAGGTAAAAATGGCATTTTACTGTGCTAGGTGCTGTGCAAACACAGAGTAAAAAAAATATTCTGCTTTGAGAATGGTCCAGGACAGACAAGCAAGACAAATTGCTGGAATAGAAGCACATAAAAGTAAGTAAGGGCACATTCTGTTGCAAAGAAGCTAGTAGAAATTGAAGCTTGCAGATGACTGGAGTTTAGACATACATTCAAAAAGCACTCCTTGGTCAACCCAGCTGTGTCTCTAAGACAATAAATGAACAGTTGACTCCTGTAGAAACTAGACCCTGTAAGTAATCTGGTGTTGCTTGAGCTCCACGAGAGCTATTTTTTTATAACAGTTTACAATTATCAGTACACACCTGTTATGAACTTGGCCCCATGTCTTCTGCTTTCTTATTTGCGTGACAGCGAGGTCCATTGGAAATTTACAGATTTAGCAGATGAAGTCCACCAAAGAGAAAGGCTGTTTCCATATTGACCTATTATGGGATGGGGATATTACCCTGTAATAGTAATTTTGAACGCTATAGTAGCTCCTTCATACTTTTCCTCATGCCCGATCTTTGCTTAAAAGCAGAAGAAAATGTTTCTGTGATTTTGTTTTCAGTATATTAAACAACAGGGTTGTAGGAAACCGCTGCCTTCAACCAGCCTTCTTTCCACCTTCAAAATAGCTTGTGCTATTGTTTTTCATAGTTTATGCTGAGTCAGATTCCTTCATGGTTTGAACACCATGAAATGACAACTTTCAGCCCATAGTGAATTGTTCTGGCTCAGTTAAAAACCCTAGAAAATAAAGATTGTAATAGAAATACTGATGGAAGTCTTTATGATAGTAGCAGGAACAAAGCTCTATTGTAAGTTTTTCTGGAAATAGGGCCACAATTATTTGTTCAGCAATCTGTTCTGATCTAATCATAAAAGAAAAAGTGTTCCTGTCAAGTTTAATCCCAGATCCTCTATAAGCCAGTGCATTATTTTCAATAGGCACTATCAATAGTGAAGCAATATTTAGAAAATAATTTTTTGTTGAGCCCTGAGTGAGGGGAAAAAAAGGCATCCTATTGACATTCTTTTGAAGCAGCAAGACAAGTAAAGTACAAACAACTGTTGCACTGTGATTTGAAGAAGGAAATAAAGCCATAATTGTCCTGACTGCAAGGGCCTGCACTATACTGCCAGTGTCCACTGAAATGCTTTGCCTGGGCAAAAGAGCTGACTGGTTTGGTGGCCCCCAGGAGGTTTTCACTGCAGATACGTTTGTATATGTTGTTCTATGTGAGCATAGGTGTTCTATGAGCTTGCTTTCCTCAGCTACATGCCATGAATAACCAGCGGTCTGGGAAACAACAGACTGAAAGCAGCTAACCCAAGCTGTACGTTTCCTGCACAGCAGTCTGTGGTGCAGAAACATGTCAGATAGCTCTGGACCTCAAAGCAGTCAATGAAGTAAAAGGGACACTCTGTAAAGTGTGAAAATAACAACTTAAAATTAGCTTCTGTATCTACCTCTTCACAATCAGAACTGCACAGTGCAGAGACACCCTGACAGACCAAGTTAAGACAATGGGAACCAAAGAGGGTCTGATAAGGCCCCTCAAAGAAGGGTAAGCTTAAACACAAAGTGAATTTGTAATTCACACCTGAAATAAAGCATGTGGGACAGTATTTTGTTGACAAGAGGGTCTGTAAACCTTTTTGTGTCTCCCCTGCAAGCTCAGGAAAATGAAAGGAGAGGCCTCAAGGAATCTAAACCCCCAAAGACCACAAAGACCACAGACTATGAATGCATGGGAAATTACATGCTGCAACATTATGCAGAGACTACATTTATAAAATAATGGTAAAAATTTATCTAACTTTCAAAATTGTCACCGTTCTTAGTGCCACTACATCTCTCCTTCTTTCCCCTCTATCTACTACCTATGTTTTAAATTCCTGTCTCCAATTTTAAAGTGTATTTTGGTGGCAGCCATTCATGTACTACAGAGGAGCTCTACTCCAAAGGAGTGAAAGACTACTGTCTTTTAACCTGGGACTGCCCAGGACTGGTACTGTGAATTTAGGTGGAAGATGTGTCTATTTTTCATCTGCTGTTCATCCATGACCTAAGAGACTCATCTGTGCTCATGAACTGAGTTCAGCACATCTCTGCAGCCTTCCTCTACTGGCAGCAGCAATGTGTGAATTCAATGAGGGCAAAATTGCCATGTCTTGTTTATTTCTTGAACCTTTATGACTCATGATAAGGCAGGCTTACGAAAGGAATTATGTGTATTATCTCACCATAAAAAGTTCTGATATATATATATATATATATAATTTTACAATGGACTTGAGCAGAAACAAATGTTAAAACATGCTGGCCAATAAAAATGGAAACACTGATTTTTTTGAAGAACACAGTACATATTCTGATACAGTTCACCGCACATTGTGTGAGGAGGCTAAACTCTTCTGGAAAGTTCTATCTGAGCAGTTAGCTGGACCAAAATAAAATGGGTAGAAACTTACGCCACATATTTCCGCAGCCACTGCAGGATTGTACAAGGATCATCTTAACTAGTTATTTAAAGTATGTGTAAGTGGCTTTCAGGTTTATGGCAGAAACAGCATTTCATTGAATATTACTTTGCTTCTCTAATTTTTCCCTCCAATAAATTGATTGAAAGCAAAGCCTTGGGATTTACTCCATTCACTCCTGAGGGAAGGCACAGTGCATTTTTTTCCCAGAAATCTCTTCTATATTGCATGTTACTGGCAAATAAATAAGCAAAACCCCTGAAAAGGAATGTGTGCTTGCCCTAGCTTCTGATTTCGTTTAGTGTTAATTTGGAGACAGACATCTCTTTCATGAAAGCTTCTAAGGGGTGGTGAACTTTCTCTGTACACACATGTACTTACCTTTTTTGGATAGTATATATAGAATACACAAAGTCTGAAGCTTAGCAAATGTAAGCTACATTTGTACAAAGAGGATTCTTTATCTGCTCATTCAAAAAACTCTTGTTATTTTCCAACCCAAGTGATGTATTCACCTCAATGTCTATTTCTTGGAATGAAGGGCTTCAAAATGAACAGCTACAGTCTTACCAGTGCCGAGTACAGCAGAACAATCCCTGCCCTGGTCCTGCTGGCCACACTATTGCTGGTACAGGCCAGGATGCCATTGGCCTTCTTGGCCACCTGGGCACTGCTGGCTCATGTTCAGCTGCTGTCACCAGCACCCCCAGCTCCTTTTCCTGTGGGCAGCTTTGCAGCCACTCTGCCCCAGCCTGTGGCACTGCCTGGGGTTGCTGTGACCCAAGAGCAGGACCCAGCACTGGGCCTTGTTGAACCTCACACCACTGGCCTTGGCCCAGTGATCCAGCCTGCCCAGATTCCCTGAACACATTTGAAGAACTAGAGAGCTACAACAGGACAGGATTTTCTGTGTCTCCTATGGTGAGCTGAAGCTGCCCACACTGCTACCTGTCCAGAGCACAGTGCTGTCTAGCCCAAGGAACTGAATGCAAGTCACTGTCCAGCGTTCTCTCTAAGGGATTTAGTGTCATCTGTTACTGGATATTCTCTTCAAAGTCTCAGACCTCGGAGACATGTGATTAAACTTGACTCTCAGCTTTCCTATAAAACAGAATGTTTCTAATTCTTGTGGGTGTTGAGGGGATGTTTGAGTATGAAAAACCCAAGTGTGTCATTTTAACGAAATAAATATACTTCTAGTAATAACTTAGAACTTTTGGGGCACTGACACACCTTCTGTGTGTCTACATTGACAGTACTGTGAACTGCAAGACCATATATTCTCTGACCTGCTTCTATATCATACCTGAGAAGGGATGTAGTTTTTGGTTTGAGAGAAAAAAACAAAACAGTTTGTATTTTCAAATGTCTTATTGTACAGTCCCTTTATGGAAGCACTCAACTTACACCTTTTCCATGAAGGTCTTTCATTGCACAGGACATCCCCAGCATTTTTGCGCCTTCTGTTGTTTGCCCTAGCTACTACTACCTCTCTTTAGACATTTTCTGGTACAGAGGGAAACATAATGGAGTTTATACCACAAACAGCATGAAGCGTCTGCTCTGTTTATGCTAGAAGGCTCCTGTTAACCTTTAATCTTCCTAAGTCTTTCTCAAAACAATGTGAAACAATCTATTTTTACATTCTTCCCTGTTGCTTGTTTCTGGTTAATATCATAAACTAATTTTGCACAACTTGAGAAGAAATTAGAGCCTTGGGTCAGGGACAGCACTAAGGGCACTGTCTCCACTTGTCTATCCTTTTCCAACAGTCAAAAAGGGTGATTCTGAATGGGGTGAATGACTTCTGCAGTAGAGCGGGCACACATCTCATTTCAGGGAGAGCCACAGGTTTCCCAGGAGCCACATGGGGTGAAGTCCCTCTCCAACCTGGGAGTGCTTCAGGAGGTGAAGGGATACAAACCCACCGAGTGCCCCTCCCCTGCCGACCCTGACCCCATTAGGGGCTGACAGCTGTGAAAGACATAGGAAGCAATTAAAGCATACTGTATTAGTCACAAAGGCTGATGGGCCCTGCTCTCCAAAAAGTGCAGGTCTGTAAAAGAGATAAAACTAGGGACCTCGAGTGCTGTAACACGCGGCTCAGAGGCTTTGTGCAAGTCTATCCTCCTGGATCTACTTGGGGTTATTTATTTACTTTAAGTTCGTTTGAAAACTGGAAGCTTCAGGCTACTTACCCAATTAACCTTAGCACCTGTTTGGCTGGAAATGCTTAGAGAGCAGTGTGAACAAGCTGTGTGAAGTTTTTTCTCCCCCTTTTTTAAGTGAAGGGAACAGACGAAATGTATTTCTGAAGTAAACATTATTCTAGCCTGCTCTCAGGTCTGTAGTGCTGGGGTTTGTTCCTGATAAGGATTTAAGTGGAAGCTCCTGCTAGCATCCACCACTGCTATAGCAGAGACAATGGTGATATCTAAATCAATAGATTGTAGTGAATGGCTGTTGTTTTAACTTTTGCCTGCTTCTGTTTTATTGCCTGATGGATTTTGGCTCTCAGTTTTCCTCTTCAGAGGCCTACAATCCGCACCAAATGTTTCACATTACTCAGTGTGAAAAACCTCCTATTCTTTCAGATTTTTTACAAGTTCATACATCCGTGGAAACCTGATATTTCATATTTCATTCTGCTTTGTGAATGTCATTGTGAGGGATGCTGGTTCACATGCAACAGGCCTCTTCTGTCTTTGATCAGCTTGACCGCAACTAATTGTAAATGGAGAACAAATGAAAGAAATATTTATAAATTTCATGGGAATTCAGGCAGGGCCTAAGCCTTTCCTAATGCCTCCATTCACAGTAAATGTTTATTGAATACTTTTAGTCTACTGTGTACTTCAGTATTTATATAGTTTTAAGTATAGTTAGGTTTTAGCTTGTTCTGAGTAGATCCAGTGGAAGAACTCTCTCACGTCTTTCATTCTGTCTTCCTTCCTTCCATTCTTGTCTTACTTTTCCTTTCCTCCACAAAGCACTCCTTTCCTTTGTCTTTACCTAATAAAACAGGCTGCTATCCAAAGAGAGGAACACCACAGTTGTTGGGTTCCAGAGCCTACAGCTGTAAGAAGGGTAAGAAAGGGGGAAAAAAATGACCGTAAAATTTAAAACAAATTTTGAGGCACAAAGCTGAGTTGGGAAAAATCAAGTGAAAATGTTAAAGATTTGTCCAAAATAAAGTCATAAATGCCCTGAGCCAAGTGAAACAGCTGCTAGGTCATGCAGGCTAAATCTGAAAAGGCAACACAACAAAAAGTTAAATATTATGAAGCTAATAAGAAGCTGCCAGCATTCATCTTTTTGCTTCTCAGTTTCTCATTCTTGTGTTCTTACAAATCTCCCTGGCTATAGCACAGGTTGCTTTTGCAAAGGAAAACATCACATAAAAAATCTTTCGGGTGCCCAATCCTATACGTATTTGGCTCTATCAAGGATATTAGCAGCAACTCCTATGGCCAGGGACTGGGAAATGCACAGCTCACCGAGCCTCATGTGTTATTTGTCACAGATGCCATACATGTTGCTGGATCCACTTGCATGTGCTGCTGGCTGGCAGGCACTGTGGTGGCAGACACGGAGTGGGACAGGTGCTGGTCTGGGCTGGCACTGCTTCTCTCAGGCAAGTGGAGGCTCTGGAGTGCAACATGAGATGTGCCGAGCAGAAACAAGAGCAAAGCTACTTATTTCAGCCTCCTATGAAGGCCCATGTCTTCTACTTGTCCATCAACACCTTTTTTAACTGCTTCATTCACAGGGATAATAAGGAAGCCCTAGGAGGACCGGGCTAGGAAGTGGGTGTGCAAGTGTGAAGCTTTGACACCAGGCAAGCAGGAGGGCTTTTGTGTGGAGTGTAGGAAAGCAATGATGTAATTTGCCCCTTTTAAACATGACTAGAAAAAAAGAAAAACTGCTCAGACCAACTGTGAGGCTAGGAATTCATTATGATAATTTCACTTCTCTCCTGGAGCGCATTCCTTCTGTTCTCCCACAGTTTTTTAATATTTTTTTGTGTTTATATTTCTCATCTTTAAGCTCACCAAGGCCAGGAAAATGCCTCTTTTTCCTTTAGAGAGTGCCTAACACTTGTGGGGAGATGGTGAAGAGGCTTGGAGCTTTGGAGCTTGTACAACAGTAAAAACTTGAATCTAAAATTATCAAAGAGGCAATGGATTTCTGAGAAAAATTTCTGTTAATGTTCCTTTGCAGTACCCCCATATTTGAGAAGGAAAATAGGGTGAGAAGTTGGGAGGAGATGAAACACAGATGATGTGATACTGAGTTTTCCTTGAATTTAGTCTTCTATGCCTTTTTCCCCTCTTTGTGAAGGCAGTAACATCTTTAAAGCAGCTTTATGCTGTGATATGCAATCCAATGTGCTAGATTTGTCTAATTCCTGAGCTCCTAGCGATGAATACATGCTTCTGTCAGCCAAACACCACCTGAATTGTAAAACACTTGATAATCAGTATTAAAAAAAATCACAGAGCAGAGATGGAAGATGATTATGGTCTGGGCTTTAAGTATTATTTACCTTCCTACAAAGAGCTTGTCTAGTCTTTCACAAACAGAGTATATAAAACACTTACTTAACACGTAACTTGAGCTATGAAAATTATATTGCAGTTGACTATTCTTATAGCCACAGGCTTTTTATCACAATTAAGAGAGCAGGGAAGAAAAGTGGGAGAGGAAAATGGAAACAGTTTAGGGAGGACCCTGCCCTCAGGTTAGTGAACGCATGAATGGCATTGCAATGCAGAGGTGTGCAGAAGTGCCACCAACACGGAGCTGGCAGAGCCACCTCGGGCGGGGCTCAGCAGGCACCCTGCTGGGTCACTGCCTCCGCGCCACTCACTTGTCTGCTGCAGCGTGCACCCCTGCTCTGCTCTGCTCTCTCAGAGGTCCAGGTTAGACAACTCTAGCAGCTCTACTGCTCAGCTGATGGGAGATGATACACAAATCTACATGAGGAGAAAGAAAATAATGTCTTTTATAAGACAGCCACTTCCGGCTTCCTCACATCATGACTTTGTTATCATGACTTTGTCTATACCACTTCACTAAGTGTCTTAGAAAAACAGACATGCATAAGTAACTATGTTGTAAATTTCACTTGACAGCACATTCCCTGGCCAGCCTTCTAGTTGTCACAGCTAGGGAAAAAATGCCCAGTACTGCTGCAAAGGTAGGGAAGAGGAATAGACTCAAAGGAAACTGAATAAAATGATTGAAAATTACCCACACAGCCCTGCTAGCCTAAAAATGCATTTCACCTGCGTTTAAAATAGACTAGAAGTATATGCACACATGATCAGCTCAGATCTTGTCAGAAACAAGGTGGAGTCCACTTACAGAGAGATAATTGCTTAAGCCATCTTCATTTGATTTTTTGAGATTATTGCTCTACATCCTTCAGGGCTGCATAATTTTTCCTGAACACTATTCTTCCTATTCCAAAGTCCTTGGACTTAAAAAACTCTAGGATAGCTGGTGCGGGAAAAAACCCCAAAATAATTTCTAACATTTCTGCACAGCAACAGAAAACCCAGACAACTTGAAAGATGTCTAATGGGCCATCACACAGCAGGCAGAACCTGAAAAGGACTGGTCCTCTGGTGGACATATTTTTTAGTGGAGAATTTTTGTTTTGAATTGATCCATACTTGAAGTTTGTACTTCTGGGGCACTTGGGAGACAACTCATTTTCTTCTCATGTGTATTTTAAATATATTTATATTTATCTAACCTCTTGCAAAAATGAATGGTGGTAGTGTAGTGCAACTGCTGTAAATTCTCAAGAGTATGTGATGACTTGATTAGGAATAAAAAATATTCAAGAGTTGTTGTTTAACAGTGGCTAAAAACAGTAATCTTCTTCCCCTTGTGGCCCAGAGGTTACATTCTGCATATTCTTTATCCTTCTCCAGATTTAATGCTGATTTTTCCAACAAAACTTTATCAGTCTTTTGGTGCAGTGAAAATATTTCTTCCTATTAAACACTGTAGGGTGAACCCTACCTCATTCAGCAGCACGTTATCTGTAAGTGATGGAAATAGTGGTATTAAGCCAAAATCTAGCAACTGACAACTGACAGACTGGCATGAACAAGATCTGCACCTGGATTTCTTACCAGACAGGCAGCTTACTGGCTTCTCTCAGCCTGCTTGACCACAAGTTTCTATAACAAACACAATAGTTGGCACACACTTGATATTGAGCAAGTGCTGTTTTATGTTGATATTCTCATTCAATTTCCATATGTTGGCAGAAACAGATGGAACTGGATTTTCTTGCAATTACAATGAGTCTAGGATAACAATTCCTAAATCTGCCTCAGAGTGAAAAGATACAATGCAAATATGCAAACACAGGGTAACAGCCTGGAGCCTAAAATACAGAAATACAACTTAATATAAAGAAAAACTAAAACTGATTCTGGATTTCTTGATTAGGCTGCACCATATGAAGGAATCTCATGAAAATTAAAAATTTCTACAGAATATGAAATTAGTTAGGGGTAGACCTGTGGTGCTGTAGTGTTTCACTAAGACTTTTAAATGAAAACTATTAGTTAAGTGAAGTCTGTGGTGCTTAAAGGTTAAAAAAAAGTTATTTTGTTTTCCAAGAAAGCTCTTTCATGAAAATTGCAACATCTGCTCCCATCTCTTTTGATCTAACCCCAATATATTCTTTTGAGATCACAACATTGAAAACGTCCACAGAGTAGAAAATACGGTTTGAGGTGGTTTGTTAAAAAATTCTTGACTCTCTGGCTCAGACTTTCAAAAGAGAGTTATGTAGACTTAAGCCCAAAAACCTTATTTATTGGAATGGGAATTTAAACAGAAAATAAAGGATTTTGTATCCAATTGATCAGCCAAAATATTACTAAACTAAAGCTTAAGGGACTAGAAAACCCAGCAAGGGAACCTGGTATGATTATCAATTTTAGCTACAAAAGGGTTAGCATGGAAACTGGAAAATTATATTATCTTCAGACGACATGAAAACAGATAGGGAACACATGTTGAGCCTGATCCAGCAAATGCTTTTGTACCTGCTTAAGAACCACAAACAGATCAGCCGAATGCATTAAGGACATGAAGGGATGTTCTTTCAGGTCTAACAGGAACAGTGTAAGAAGCTCCTGCTTTTCCTCTTATTGCTGTTTATTGCTCACCCTGTTCAGTGAGCTGACAGCACCATTCACTTGTGTAAGCAGGCAGTGTCCCTGCTCCTGCACTGAGTCAGCACTGACTGAGCCAGCTTCACCCAAGTCACCTTCAGTGCTTCCAGAACAGTTGCTAAGCACTAATCGTAGGGAATAGGGAAGGACTTTGGAAAGACTAAACACAGCCTGGATTCATAACAGCTCCAATTCCTCAGAAGAAAAAATTATTTTCATAACAGAAGAATTATTATTTCCTAAAATAAGCAGCAGTTTGGAAGATTTATTAACTATCTGGTTTTAAAAAATAGACTAAATATTAAAAAAATCATCTAAATAACAAATAACATGTGCAAGACTTTTTACTGACACTTTTTGTTTTTTTCCCAGTTGCCACAGTCATTTCTTAAAATGGATTTTTAATAAAGAATGATTCAGACATAAAGTATGATAGATTACTCTTTAAATATATTTATGTAGAATTGTAACTGAATTTTTTCCATTCTTTATGATTTAAAGAAGTGAAACCCAAATATATTTCTTGCATTTAGAGAAATCATATATTCAATAAATAAAATGTTATAGTGATTTATTAAACAGAAAAGAGGGAGAAAGATAGAAGTAAGGATTTAGCACCATCATTTGCAGCAACATTTCAGTAGTGACAAACCAAAGCCACAAAATTCAGACCCAGAACTAAGACAGAAAGTTGTTAGATAGGGTTTTGTTTCAGTCTGCTTCAGCAGTGGTGGCCAGGAGAATGATTTGGGTCTGGATGGCTAAATATGTGGTCCTAATCTTCTGCTATGTTTGAGGCTATTATTATCCAGGATCTTGGCTTTTAGCACTTCACTAAGCATAATAACTGTACATTTCTTTACTGTAATTTCTGCCACAATATGAGAAGTTTGAATTGGAATGATTTTTTCTGTAAAGAAAAAGAGTCCATCTTTCTTAAAGAGGCAGTAAAAAACTGGTAATGACCATATTTCACCAGCTGTCTGGACTTGACGCATATGTATTGGTTCTGTTCTTCCCAGGACTCCAGGTGGTCTGGATTATATTTGCTGCAAGGTAACTGTATATTTACCCTCCCAGTCTCTCTCTAACCACAACCTTGGATTTATCAATTTTTTAAAAAAAATTATTAACCTGTACTTACTCAATAGTTGACAGACATAATGCTGATTATATGATACATGTTCTTGAAAAAATACAATCCAATGCACAAACCCTACCAATAAGAGGCACTGAGATGTAGTGAAATTTACAGTTACAGTTGAAATATACAGTTACATTGAAAAATTTTAGGGTAAAAATAAGAGACAAATAGCACTGTAACCAAAACTCTCCCAATGCTTTCAGGTGAAGAAAATAATTTAGCCCTATTCCTGTTAAAAAAAACAAAAAAGAAAAAAAGAAATTTGACAAAGTCAAAGTTCTGTTCAGTCTTGTCTACTGTTAAAATTCATAATTAAAATTTCAAAATTTTATTGTATCCCCTTTTAAAATTTTGCTGTGCTTCAGTTTTCTGTGAACACGTGTCCACACTGTCTGCCTCATGAGAAGCAGCTCCTGCTCTTTTTGAAGCTCTGCTGTCCAGAAGTCTTTATATTAATTGAGAGCACTACATGCACTATGGCATTCTTTAATGAAGATCAGGGAAGCAAGATATCTTGCTTAATGAGAAGACTGAACATTATTATTGCCTCAATCTGAGCAGGAGATTGATGTCTGGTGTTATATTCTCGCTTAGGGTGAGGAGAGGCAAGTTTTGCCTTGGTCCACAACTGTGTAAAGGAACTAGGTTCTAAACATACCTGGAAGTGAGGTTAGAACACAAACAAGGTTAAATGTTGGGATCCAAAGTGATAATCCAAACCTATTTTTTCATAAACGAAGAAAAAGAAGGAGAGAAAAGTAGAAGAGTAGCAAAATGCCACAAATAACTATGAGAAGCACAGGAAAGAGGATAACACCATGGGTCCAGTGCTGGCTTATAGAGTGTGATGAGTAAGATCTGCATTGGTTGGGATGGGTCTTTCCCCATTAAAGTCCCTCTGAGAGCTGCTAGTGAGCCGGTGAGAGAGCAGAGCCACGGCAGCAGATCCAGCAGGGACACAAACAGCCATCAGGAGCAGCCCTGACAGCGCACAACAGCACAGACAGCAAAGACTCTGACACTTTGTAAATTTTGCCGCCCCCATGGCAGCTCCTGCACTTGCTTATAAAGTGTTTTCAGAGTGGCAATGTCACATCCACCTCGTAGCAACAGCACCTTGGTGGAGAACTTCAGCTTTGCTTACTTAAAGTTCATTTTTAGCCTTGTTGGTATCTATGCGAGGTTCACCTGATGTATCAAAAATTTGCTGCTTGCTAACCTAATGTATCAGATACGAAATTCTTTTAATGAACTGCAAACAGAGTACCTCATCTTCTAAAACAAAGCTGTTTCTGAAGCTTTTTGTAGAGGCAGTTTACCTTTCAAATCTTAGTCTTCCAAGAGGAAATGGAGAAACATTCCTTACTTTTTACCCAATCACTAGAGTAGTCAAGATGAAGGAGAGGAGAATTCTACTAGATTAGTACAATCAGAGAGCTGTATTAGAGCAAGCACCCCCAAAAAATCATGGACGGGGTTAGTTATTTCTGACTTCTCTCTGAGACGCACAGAAGAAGCCATTTGGCATCCAGACAACCTCTCTAGAGGGGTTTTATGCCTGTTGGTGCCTCGTGTTTGGGATGTCACAAAGAGGCTTCCAAGACTCATAAAAGCTGGGGACTATCACCTGCTCCTACTCTTTCATGTAGGATTGAAAGGTGCTGTGATGAAGATATCATGAAATACCAAAAACTGCTTTATGTCCCTTGGAAAGATGTTGAAAGGATCGTGAGCACATTTAATGTTCTCTTCTGTCCTTCCAGAAGGGACAGGGACTGAGGCAGAATCAGATTAGTGGCTAGGGAGGAGGACTGGCTGAGACTGGTGCCATGCTCAGGACTTCAGGTTGTATGATCTGGGATATGCCTTTGGGAGACTGAGCATATTGACAGCAGATGGGGTGCACCTGAAAAGGTGGCAGGGCTTTTTAGCAGGGCTTTGAACTAGATTCAGCGGGGAGAGGAGATGCTCTGCTGGGTGTCAGTAAGGAACTTTCAGTAACAGGACTTCAGGGAACAGCAGGGAAATACCTGTAAGTCATCCCAAAAGAATTAGAGAGGGCTCTTCCCAGAAGATGAAGAGGTGGATAGCTCAGCTGAAGTGCCTCTACACCAATTCATGCAGCACAGGTAACAAGCCAGAGGAGCTGGAAACCATGGTGCAATTAGAAAACCATGACCTAATTGCTATCACAGAAACAGGGGACACAAGTTACATGACTCTGCATGGAGAACTGCAGTTGAGGGCTACAAGCTTTTCAGAAGAGACAGGCTGGGAAGGAGGGGTGGGGGTGTTGTGCTCAATGTTCAGGAAGGGTCAGATTGTGAAGAGCTGCCTTCAGGATCACACGGTGAAGCTGAATAACCACAGGTCTATGGAATCTGATGAGATGCACTCCTGGGTCCTGGGGGAACTGACTGATCTTGCCAAGCCGCTCTTCATTGCATTTGAAAAGCCAGGGCAGATAACTGGTGATTGGAAAAAGAGAAACATCACTTCCAGTTTTAAAGAAAGGGGCAAAGAAAGATCTGGGCAACGACAGACCAGTGAGCCTCAGCTGTGTGCCTGCGGAGATCTTGGAATAGATCCCTCTTGGAGATGTGCTGAGGCATGTAAAAACAAACTGCACATCAGACTGTACTGTGTGCTCCCAGGCCAGAAATAAAACTTCCCAAATGCATCAAAAGAGAGGTGGCCTGCAGGTGAAGGGAGGTTATTCTGCCCCTCAGTTCTGTCTTTGTGACACCCCACCTGGAGTGGTGCATCCAGCTCTGGGGTCCCAGCACAAGAAAGACAGGGACCTGTTAGAGCAGCCCAAAGGAGGTCATGAAGACAATCAAAGAGCTCCAGAACTTCTCCTAACAAGATAGACTGAGAGACTCAGACGTTGTTCAGCTCGGAGAACAGAAAGCTTTGGGGGGACGTTGTTGCAGCCTTTTAGTACCTAAAGAGGGCTTATAAAAAGGAGGGACAGGGACTTCTTATATGGGCAGATAGCGACAGGACATGGGGCAGTGGTTTCAAACAGAAAGATTTTAGATGTTGAGATTAGATGTCAGGAAGAAATTCTTTACTTAGAAGATGGTGAAGCACTAGAACAGGTTGCCCACAGAGGTTGTCAATGCCCCAGCCCTGAAAAGACCAGGTTGGATGGGGCCCTAATCAACCTGATCTAGTGGGTGGCCCATGGCATTGGGGTTGGAACTAAATGATCTTTAGGGTCCCTTTGAACCATAATGATTCCATTATTCTATGAATCTGAGATTCTAAAAAAATCTTTCTCTCTAGTAATAAATTACATGTATTCCCACTAAGAGACTTGCACATCAAAGTGAAAAAAGATGCTTTTTCAGACCAGAATTTTATGAATGCATGGCTAGTGCTAGGATCCTTAAATTGATACTATTTCTAAGTAATTTTGCTTTCAGAAATGTTGCAAACCTGAATGGTTCAATTTTAACTACTCAAGTTTAAAGGTAATGTTGAAAACCCTTACATTTAATAGACAGTTTTTGACTTTTCCAGTAATTATTGCTTTAATTCCTAGATTGAAGTTCAATAAAAGATAATAATATGATTGTAAATAATTGAAGATGGACTCATCAGCCTTCTGTACAATTTTATATTTTCACATAAAAAAATAACAAAGAAGGATAAAAATACGGAAATGTAAGAACTCAAAACAATTTCAAGGGAATGGAGACTATCAGTTTGCATTTAAAATTCTTGTTGATGCTTCAGTTCTACAATGGGCAAGGAAGACTGTATTTGAATGCGCATGGTCTGTCTCAAAAATCTCTATTTCCAACGTCACCTTGTATTTGTCCCCATTTGGCTCCAAATTCAATAAGTGCATGCTTAAAAACACACCTCTGTATTTGTGAGCCAGAGTATCACCTGCTCTTGTGGACAAAGGTTGAGCATTGAATAGAAACGGGTTTCTAAAACTGGAGATGAGATCTAGAGATGCTGCCAAAGGTTCTGTATTTAAGAAACCACACAGACAAGGTTGCTTTTGGAGGCAGTGATAGCTCAAAGCTCTAGGCTGCTTTCTGTAAGCATGTGAATCTGTCTAAAAGCCATCAGAGCCAGCCTCTTTGAAAATATACTTTGGTAACCATTCTGATGAGACACAATGGATAAGCTGGTGACTAAGTGAAAGACAATAAATTTGGGAAAGAGTGCCTATTATTGTAACAGTCTGTTGCAAAATCTGCTAGTACACTATTCTCTTACAGCACAATTTATACATTTAAGCATAAATGCATTTCTAATATATAAAAACATCTCTTTTTTTTTTTTTTTTTT